>JAPDHQ010006257.1:0-22520 GCA_026184515.1 Peronosclerospora sorghi | reverse complement strand
TCAAGAAGCGTAGAGAAAATTTTGACACACTCCCTCGCCTCTCTGAGGTAAATGAATTTCAACGCAAACACGCCATCCAATTACGCGCCGGACTATAGCAGCCGTCATGAGTGGCCGAAAACACCAATTCCGATAAACGAGACTACCCGTAAACAAGGTGTGAGAGCTCTACTTAGCTGATTCAGGGATGCAGTGTCAGGAAATGTTCGAGTATGCTGCGGCCGAGTTGTGCGGTCAGATTGCTTCGATTTGTTTTATTTGTGACAAAAGTGTCTAAAGTGGGGCTCGAGGAGCATGATATGCCGCTGAATGTACTAATGAACGCTCACGTTGTCATGACCACGGAGCCTGCGGTCATTCTGGATGCGACCGAGGATCTGCGTTTCGTCAATAGTTCGTTTGTGGCTGATGGTCATATGCGCTTCTTTGAGGGATTTACCATGATTACATCGGATGTATATGTTGTAGGGTCATTTATTGTCACTGACACCTTTGTGAGCGGACTGTTAGCTGGAGACAAGTATTTGTTTCTAAGCAACTTTCCAAATGTTGCAATCCGTGGCATGGAGCAAAATACATTGATGAGCAGTGTAATACGGCGACAAGGTGGCGATATGCGCAAGGTAAAAGCTTCGATCCAAGCCCCATCACTACAAGGGATGGAAATGACTGATCCAGAACTCACAAAGCAAGAACTATTGCTTACTGCGTAAACGACCCAATGCCAGGTCCGCATGCAAGCCAGCTAACATCGTGCTACACTAAGTATTCGTATTGTTCACCTATTAAAGGCATGACAAAATCTTTGTCACTAATATTCAGTGTTTAAAGGAATAACCAGCGTAACAAACGTCATCTTGCTAGTATGCAGTGTTTGGCGAGATAAAATATACCAAGCATTGATAACTACCATAGTCCATCTTTTATATACTGTAAATATAGCTTCCACTTCACCACAATCGCCCCTTGCGTAACTTCAGCGTATGCGAGCAAAAGGCAACGCACACAAATAGTTCTTGACAATCATACTTCAGATATTTACGTGCCTCGTTTTCATCCATAGTTGTCGTGAAAACTGGAACCCCATTTTCTTTGCATATGTTAATCACCCTTTTCCAGGTACTCTCGCATTCAAAAACATAACGCGACGCAACTATAAGGAGGCAATCCCGAGCTCTGCTAAGTGTCACTAATGATCTTGATGGGTATCCGTCAAGGAATCCCAGCGTGTGTGATCGAACCATAGATACGATAACGATATTTTCTTCACGACCCTGACTAGAGTCGGTCGTAGCTACCTCAATATCCATATATTCGTCATAAACATAACCCATGTACTTTAATTGCCTTCGTATAGCCTTGACTTGATTTTGATATGGCGAAATAATTAACAATGACTTCCTCACAGCTATCCTTGTTCTTCGCGTCTCGCCTTCCAGCATACCGTATATCTTCCCCAATAAGTATATGACCATTGCTAGCTCAATAATATTAGTATGACTGAACTCTTGACGTTCCATCTCTCTCACCCACTCTTGGCAGCTAATCCAAATAACTCGATCACTCTTGATACTTTGCTTTCCAGAAATATTGCGATCAACTGGCTTACCCCAATCAACCACGTCCAGGCTATTGAAACGCATACCAATCAAATAATCATTCGATATGGCTGCTCTATCTCGGATTGTATACGGGTAGAATACTTGTAACAATCTCGTGATTTTCGGATGACTTCTAAATTCTGCATTCATTGTGATTCCGGGAAACGCTGGTAATAACTGATGGGTAGCGCGAAAATGTTCTATAGAATGCAAAAAAACCCAGGTAATTTTATGACGGCGGGCTCCACTGTGAAACCGGTGTCTTACTTTTTTTAACTTATGGGAGAGTATGCAAAAAGCTGATAGGGATCACCTACAGATACCAGCACTTCAACTTTTGGTCTGATAGCTTGTAATAACGCTACCTCTGCCGTTTGAGCTCCTTCATCATTAATGATTACATTGTAAGATATCGTGTGGTAGTCTGGTCGTCCTAATTGGGACAAAGTAGCAATAATTACATGCGCTTGCTCCAATGTCTCCACCTCCTTCATTTTCAATCTGGCAGCAATATCTTTGCAAACCACACTCCCTTCCAATGAACGTCGCTCTCGTTGTAATATTTTCGAAAGAAACCTCCGCCGATAATGTTCAGCTTCTGGTAATGCCATCGTACCCTTTATCTCACCCAACCGCACTATATCGTGATCCGGTATCACCTTGGAGTCCATAAACCTCTTAAGATCTTCATCAATGGCTGCATTAGTTTCTGAGACGATAGAAATACGACCCCGTGGAAACACCGCTAGTAGCGTTAACACAATCGCAGTAATTGTAGATGTTTTTCCACATCCGTAAGGAAAACGAGCTAGAACAATTCCTTTCGTCTCCACAGCTGCTCGTACGACTTTCAATTGGTCGATATCTAGCGTACGTTGAAATTCCTTATACACTTGCGTCTGTTCCATCTCTGACATCACTGATGCGGACCTCAGCGACTCAATAGTCTGTCTTCTGGTCATTAATTGCAGTAATGGAGGTGCTGGTTCTCTAGTCAATTTATCGATTGTGCTGAATCTTCTGACATAATTCATGATATTGACCACGGTGACCACGGGTAACCATCGCAGTTTGTAGATGTTCCTGCGTATATCCCCCACATTAGCGGTGGTTATAATAATGTATCGGAATCCAAGTGAGCATACTATTCCCCAGTCCAGAAAACTCAATTCGTGATATCGTACGACGCAAAGTCTTCCATAATCCCATCTCTGTAGGCTGACTTGATTCGTATTTATACACTCAGTCCTAAAATCTCCAGTTACTTGTAAATATAACACCCCTCTCATTAACGGCATGAAATTATCGGGACCGTGATCATTGTCGTATGTCTTCCATCTTTTAGCTAAACACTGCCCCACTCCATAAGCTGTCACATGAAGATCCATTGTTGACGTAACATCCTTTGGATTCCATTCATACTTGTCTGGATCGGATCGGTAACACTAAGTGCTTCCAAGTGTGTCATTAAGCACATAGTGAGGAGATAGTCACTCACTGACGTGAACTTATCCATACACACTTCCCTCAATTTGAAGTACAACCAATGCCTGCAAGTTTCATGATAGTTAAACTGCGGTATTGTGACATCATACAATAGACAGCACAACTCATCTCTATATGGTCCATATCCTCCACCCCAACATTCCCGAAGGAAGACTCCCAGAGACTCCTAATCTCTTAATAATAGCGTGACCACGAATAATACATTTCTTGCATCTTCTGGATTGATGGCTCTGAGTTGTTGTTTTCCACCAAGATCTCGATGAAAGTCCAAAGACTTGGCTACACTAATAATAGTTCCTGGATCAATAGTGACGTTATCAACTTATTGACGCCACTCCTTTTCAACATCTTTCATGCGTGATATCACCTGCCTTGCGGTTGACCCTGGTTGACCCTTATTTTTCCACAATAATTGTGGTTGGTCTATTAGAAACAAAATATTGTTGAATGTGTATTTCCGATACTCATCTGCCCTTTGAGTCACTGTTTGAGTTATTCCTGCGTTCACATCAGTCATTGGGGTGAGGTGACTCAAGACTTCCCCGTTTGACTTCTCATTTTCAATATCTTCAGTTGTAGATACATCAACACTCCCCGTGGTAAATTCATCTTTCTATTACACGTTTCCACATTCTATATTACCGTGCGTATCATCTTCTCCCAAAACTAAGTCCATTTCATCCCTATTACTTGCACTGGACTCAGAATCCTCTGTCGACTCATCCAGATCAATCACCAGTGGAGAAGCTGGCTTCTCTTCTTCCTCACATTCTATAGTGTGCCCAGATTTATCACCATTTAATGAAGCTTCTATTGTCTGTCCACTCCTAGGGTCCGTTTCTTGGACTTCCATAGTGGGATACTCCCTATCTGCATCGGTTACGTTCTCATCCTCATTCGCTATTGTAGATCGTTCTGTTGGCTGTTGAATGTATTCGACTGAATGTTTCTGCTTGTCCTTCTCCTCTAATCCCAATCTTTGACTATCAGATACCATCTGCTCAACCACCTGTGATACTATTGGAGCAATCTCAATCTCCAGAGGAGGAGCTGACTTCTCTTCTTCCTCATATTCTACAGCTCGTATGGATTCTTCATTGTTTAATGGAGATCCCATCGACTGTCCACCCATAAATTCACATGCTTGGGTCGCCACATTTCGATTCTCCATACCCGCGATATCTAATTGGTTTAACATGTCGTCTTCTTCAGGTCCCAATCTCTGGCTTTCGGATACTGTTTGGTCAGTGCAACTTATGTCTTCCTCATTTTCTGCGACACTCTCTTGATCTGATGTGGATATTGGTCGTATGAATGAGTGTGTGGCACCACGCAACTGGTTCTTCAATCGAAGGAGCATATGCCTAATTCCACTCTCTGTCCTTGGCATTAGCTTATTTCCATCCTTATCTGTGACGTCACTCAACTTTTTTGCAATAGCTTTTGTATCCATATCTCCACGTTTTATCGCTTCTATCAATACGTCATCTTCTCGCTTCATCCATCTTCTGCCGTGCCCTTTCGTTAAGCGACGTTGATTGCTTTCTCGGTTCGGTGGTGTCTGAGTTGTATCTTTCCTATACCGACCTATCATTTGCATCCTCTTTTGCACCGCTGCTATAGTACGTATCCTCTTTGATTGCGGGATTTTTACTGGATATTGCTCAACTACTTCGGTGGCAGTATCCTCTTGCTCCATCATGTTCGTTAACAAATCTATTTCATCCTTTTCCCATTCACCACCTCTCTTGCGCTTAACTCCCATTCGGTCTAACTTGGACATGACCCCCTTTTTGGTCCTTATGATCCATCCTTTGGTGCGACATTGTTGATTATACAAGTCATATATCTCTTGCGCTGGATTGTTTGTACTTTTGCTGGCACGTTGCATCTTTAATAACTCTTCCTCCTCTTCCTTGGTCCATGATAACACAGACATGGACACTGATGCTGGTGTGGACTCTGAGGCATTTAGATCTGGGGCTGCATTCTCACTGATTGAAACACCTTCGTTGTCGCTCCTTGCTTCATCATTTTCCCGTATTATTGCTCTCAAACTCAAGAGGGACTCTACCATATCCGTAATATTCATCTTAACTTCCCGTTGAAGTCGTAATCCCTCACCAACGTTGTTTTCTTCTTTTAGTGAAATATTTCAACGTTAATTTAGCTTGGACGGGATGTGTGCTTCAGGTAGGTGTCTCACTAGTCACTTATTTGTATTGAATATTTGTGAGTCGAGATTGCTTCGACCGAATTTAGTTTAGTAAATCTCCCGGACAATCAGTTAGCAATAGCGTCCACTAGGCTTTATTTAGTAGAAAATTCCGTAACTTCAGTATCCCACACCAATTTCACTCAACCCTCCATAATCCGATTACGGTCGAGGTGGCCGTCGCGAGTTGTCCGTCGCGGGTCCCCCCTGATTGGTCGAAAATTCTCACTTAAATCAATACAATCTCGTACACCATTTCCACTCAACCCTCCATAATCCGATCAGGTCGCGAGGTGGCCGTCGCGAGGTGGCCGTCGCGGGTCCCTCCTGATTGGTCGAAAATTCTTTTTTGTCAAATCGTCAACATTACACACCAATTACCGGCCGGCCGTATTCATTCTTCACAGGTAACACGCGCAATCTCATGACTCATGTATGAACTTCTGGCCTCCAGAATAATCACAGTATATGACCCCTTTCCGTAGGCATCCTTTGGCCCCAGTGATTCAACTTCTGCTTCTTTCTTCTTTCGTATACATTGTCTTTTCATGCAACAGGTAGCTCACTCACTGGCTCGTCACCCTAGTGAATCCACTTATACTGTCCGGGTCTACTCTTTCACGTCGTACGGTCTGTCTTGCTCTCATCTTATCAAATCCCAACTAACTGACTTGCAGCGCAATTTCTTCTCCATCCTTCTGATCACTATATAGGTGTTTCCCCTCAATTATTCAACTTAATACCCCCTTTATAAGGTTATCAGCGACGTCTAGGTTTGTCGCATCATGGACATTTTTTTCTCTTAATAACATCTCGTGACTGCATAAATTTTGCATCCGTTAGACCTGTTAGGTCCTGTTGGATATCTCCCGTACAATCGTCCTCGATGCTGTGATTTTCTTCATTTTATTTTACAATGACGTACAGGTTTCACACCTTTAGTACCCTGACAGGTTTCTCTTTGTACGATCTTTGTTTTTGTCGCACAGGTTTCACAACTTTGGTACCCTGCCAGGTTTCTCTTCGTACGCTTAGTTGTGGCCGCACAGGTTTCACACCCTTAATACCCTGACAGGTTTCTCTTCGTGCGATCTCACTCTTGTTATATAATTTCCGTGGTGGATTGACACTAGGGTGCAGGTTTCACACCTTCAATATCCTGACAGGTTTCTCTTCATACGATCTTGCTGTCGCCGTATAGGTTTCACACCTTTCGTACCCTGATAGGATTCTCTTCGCACAATCTTGTTCTTGTTATCTTTCCTCCATATATGATTGATAATAGATGTACAGGATTCACACCTTTTAATACATTGGCGGTTTCTCTTCGTATCATCTTGTTTCTGCCGTACAGGTTTCACACCTTTGGGACCTTAATAGGCTTCTCTTCGTACGATTAGTTGTAGCCGCACAGGTTTCACACCCTTAATACCCTGATAGGTTTCTCTTCGTGCGATCTCACTTATACAGATTCCAAATCTTACTCTTAATTCACTGCTCACTTATAGACTTGATTTCATTATCAGTCATCAACTTAAACACGCTGCGTCAATGAACGCTAGCCTGCAACTTATTTACTCCACATGCTCAAACAAATTTCAGTTCTCGTGTAAACATGTATCTTTGTTTATTTTTGTTTGCTTTTTTGCTATGCCCCCCAATGAAACCAACTTGGGTCCGCATTCTACTTATCACATCCAACATGGGTCCGTGATAGGGATGTACTACATCTTCTGGGGCATTATCTTTCTTATTTTTTCTGTCTTATTCTCTTGTTATTTTCTGGATATCTTGACTCTTTCGTCTCTTGTTTCTTATTTCATGAGGAGTCTACAGTTCAGCCTCTGTAGTGTCCTCTTCGGCTGTCTGAGCTGCGTAATGCCGATTCTCACAAGCTCGTTGAGCATCAAACTATACAATAAAACGGTGCATGAAAGATTGTCTTCTGGCTCCCAAGTCATCTCATCGGTATCTGTAATGGGGTGCCATTACATAATTTATATTCAAGTTAGAATATCACAGTTTAATTTCAGACGCGTTGTCTGAAATTTAAATAAGAGATTATAAGTTATTATAATCTACGAAGGAAAAGTCGATTCGGTATAAATACCGAATCTTGCAGGTTAACTAATAGTACAGTTAGTTGAATACTTGATATTATTATATTAATTAGGTAGTTACTATACTGTTAGCCGCTAACCACCCATTTAATAAACACTCTTAATTTTGCGTTCTTAGGGTAACGCGAATATTATATTTGCTTTTAGTATAGGATTAGTTCTCATCAACTAATCCTACCCATCCCGTATTGCGCGCTTCCTCGCACAACACAGTGTAAGCCTGTAACAGGATCAGTCCTGTTACACCTGGTGGCACATTGTGGTCCGTCTTAACGACCACAGTTCCGTTCCGCTAGTCAACTAGCGGAGCGAAGATTAAGAGCCGCTCGACATCATGTCGCGAGACATGACGCCTGCCGAGCGAGAGAGAACGCTGGAAGTGGTGAATGAACACTTCCCTCACTTCTCGTCGCGTAGTAAAGACGCGACGGTGGAAATGGTTCGGCCCATGGGGACCTACATCATTACCTTCCTCCAGGATAAGTCCCGGGAGGAAGTGATACAGATGGTGAATCGTCTTTAGGCGAAACCACCTAGAAAAGCCAGAACGGCCCGCGCAAGAGGCAGAGCGGACCGCATCAGCACCTACAACGCATAGCGTTGAAGTGGTAAAGGCGCGAGTACCGCCATTTACCGGCGAAGGGGGCGAGCCCCTTCGTAGATGGTTCGCAGAGGTGGAAGATGCCATCTCTGCGCAAAATATTGTTGACGAACGTCAACAGGCATACTTCGCCACAACATGTCTGGGCGGCAGAGCCAGGGCATGGGCGATGAGTCGCAGAGCCACTGATGACTCTGCGTACCTGACTTATCAGGAATTAAAAGATGAGCTAAAGCTCAACTTTGAAGCTCCAGAAATGGAGCTAAGTAGTCGGCAGGAGTTCATGGAACTCCGGCAAGTTAAGCTTGAACTTCAAGCTTACGCTCAGAAGACGCAATATTTGCTGTCAAATATTGTGTATGAGCCGGTGCCCCCTGATATGCAGGTCACTGGCTTCATGAATGGACTCAATGATGGTCCCGTCAAACAGAGTCTCTACCAGCACCCGCCAGAGACTCTAAGGGATGCCATTGATATCAGCATCCGTGAGGAGTTCAGCATGCGATCAGCGTCATCGCATGGTGGGTACAGACGAAGGGCTTAACAGCCCTTCGCTTTTGGCATGCCTCAACGGCATGTCAACAATCAGCAGTCAGGCAGACGAAGTTCACACTTCGTCTCAAGAAACAGCCACCCGCGCCAGAGCATGGGCGGTGGAGGTCCAGCGCCGATGGACCTATCAGTTGCGGTTGCTTCGAACACGAAGAAACCGAAATTTAAGAAGAATATTCGCTGCAATAGATGCGCGAAAATGGGGCATTTTGCCCATGAGTGTATGGCACCGCGTCCGGTGCCACGCAGTCAGCGGACGGAACCGTCCGCTGCACGGCGACACCAACAGGGACATCACCCTGTTGGTGCAAAAAAACGAGAAACACCAGTAGGGGCGGGACGCCCTACTGGGAATGTTATCCCACATGCCGACATAGGGCATGTGAGGGTAATAGCCCCAGACGGGACTATGTCCTGTCAAAAGGTGCAGGGTGATGGTAAGCCTCTTATCACCCTGGAGGTTAAGCCGCACGGGAGCGATGTCCCCATGAGAGCTTTTTTTGACACAGGAGCGTCAAACAATTTCGTTAGAACTCAGAGTCTAACGCTGTTGAGCTTCGTGGAGGTAGAAACTCCACGAAGTATGTTGTCAGTCCGGTTAGCAACAGGTGCAACCATGACTATTCCAAAGCGAGTGATTAATACACGCTTCGAGGTGAATGAACTGTCATTCGAGGATTAATTCATAGTCCTCGATTTAGATGACAAGTTCGATGTGATACTTGGAATCCCATGGATGTCCAAGTTTAAACCTTCGATCGACTGGGTTAACCTATCGATCGACTGCGGCGGATGCACAGGATCTGATCACCTGTGTGTAATCCGGCTGTATCAGAGGATACAACCGCAGCGTCAGACAGTCTGGTGGATAGCGATGGCACCACCAGGTCTGTTCTGACACGATCAGCGGAAGGTACCTCCGCTGGTGAGATTCCAGATGGGCTACTACACGCAACAGAGGAGTCGTTGCATGTTGGAGAGAAACATTCCACGGGTGATAAAGACCACCGTAAGAATGAATTGATATCCACGGTGGGAAACACCCACCGTGAGAATGAAGTTATATCCACGGTGGGAAACACCCACCGTGAGAATGAAATAGTATCCACAGTGGGAAACACCCACTTGGCGACCGAAGGATCCAACACGATTAAAAAATTCCGTGTTGATGAGAGTGAACTCACGATCGAGTGCAATCGTGAGCACAACTCCGTGGTCTCCAGTGCCCACCACGTTGCGTTAGCCATGCAAACGGGTGATAAAGACCACCGTGTCGCAGAAAAGGCGGCCGATCAGACGAGCACATCCGATCGCGAAAATTCCATGGTAGGCAGTGGCCACCATGGGGATGAGTATTCGCACACGGTGAATAGTAATCACCGTGTAGCAGTAAATCATACGAGTGCGTCTGATTGCATGGGCAGTTCCGTCGAGACAATCAACGTCTTGACGCAAACGGAGACCGGATTAGCTACCAAGTCTCTGTTGATGGAACACCCTCCGAAAGAAGGTTCGGAGGTGATAACTCTTCCAGCGCTAAGCTGGAAGAAGTTTATGAGAAACTTGCACGATGGTCAGATCGAACATATCTGTATCATCGTTGCAACAGATGATGTAGTGGATATTCGTGAACGAATATCCACGTTACAAGTGGAAAACATTGGGAAAGAGGTTCCCAATGATCAAACCAAACTTCAGCGCTTTGAAGCGCAGAGCTGGGAGTCGCTTAAAGCGAACTCCCCATTTTATGAGGTACTTCGGGAATACGATGACGTATTCCCAGAAGAAGTACCTAGCGAGCTCCCTAAGGATAAGGGAACTCGTCATGAGATTGACCTCGTTCCAGGCACGAAGTATTGTGTTACGCGGCAATGGCCGTTGCCGCGTGATCAGGTAAAAGCGATCGACGAGTTTTTCGAAGCTCGTCGTAAATCAGACCAAGTGCGGGAGTCTATCTCACCGCACTCTACCCCCACCTTTTGTGTGAAAAAGTCCACAGGTGGGTGGAGAATCGTTCACGCTTACAACAAGCTGAACGCAGCGACGGTACCGGCGCAGACGCCGATACCGCGAAAAGATGTCCTCATTGATGGCATGTGCGGGAGCACCATCTTTAGTGCTCTCGATCTAAGAGATGAATTTTATCAAATCCTAATTCGTGAAAGGATATCCCTCTCACGGCGGTAAGCACCCCAAGCGGCATGCTTTGGGAGTGGCTTGTTATGCCGCAGGGGCTTCGAAATTCCCCTGCTACGTTTAACATATGCGTAACGCATCTATTACGCCCGGTGCGAGAATTCGCACCGAGTTATTTCGATGACGTGTTCATCCATAGTAAGGGTGAACACGATAAAAGCGATGTAGATGTCCATAGGGAACATCTACGTCGAGTGTTAGAGCTTATGCTTACGCATAAGCTCTATGCAAATCTAAAGAAGTGCACCTTTGGTGCACCTGAGATACCCGTTCTTGGATGCTTTGTGGGCAAGGACGGGGTGCGTCCTGATCCAGAAAAGATCAGGGTGATCGTTGAATGGCCTACGCCAAACAACGTTAAGGAACTTCGAAAGTTCCTTAGGTTGGCAAAATATTTGCACAAGTATTAGTGCAACTATGCTGGGTTAATACGACCTCTTTCTCAATTACTTAAGAAAGATGTCGAATGGCATTGGGATACCCAATGCCAAGATGCTTTTGATGCAGTCAAGCAAAGCTTGACTGAAGCGCCTGTCTTGGCTATAGCCGATAACGAGCGTCCGTTCCACGTCGTTTGCGACGCGAGCGATTTCGCTATCGGCTGTGCTTTGATGCAGCGTGATCACGATGATCGTGATCGCGTAATCTGATATAAATCGCGTCAGTTGCGCCCAGCCGAGCGCAACTATCCAGTGCATGACAAGGAACTCCTTGCCATGAAGTATGCACTGGCCAAGTTTTGGATCTATCTCTTGGGAGATAGACCGTTTGTGGTTTACACGGACCATGCGTCGCTACGCACAGCCGTGAATTCACCACACATTTCTCAAAGAATGGCTCGATGGCTGTCATTTTTTGCTGAATACAACTTTACGGTTGAATACAAACCCGGAAAGTTGAACGTGATAGCAGATGCGCTATCACGAAGGACCGATTACGAGACGAAACCGTCCGTAACCGATGTTGTCAGTGCAAACGTGATCCTTTGCACTGCTTTGTCGTCGTCAATTATACGACAAGTACGCGAGGCGTACAAAACAGACGAGGAGACACGTCTGTTGATTGATTACTTAAGTAATCAATCAAGTGAGAAAGGCGACAAGCTCCCAGAGTTCCTCCGCGCTTGCGTGCATCGATATCAACTGCACGATGGTCTGCTGCTTTCCAGCACAGACCAAAAAGATGAAAGTCGCATCGTCGTTCCAAACGACGATGATCTCAAACATTAAATTATGTTTGAGTATCATGATGCTCCGATTTCGGGGCATCAAGACGAGAGAAGACATACGCTTCTCTCGCACGTGACTTTTACTGGCGAAACCAGTACAAGTGGGTACGAAAATACGTACGCGCTTGCGAGATTTGCCAGCGCGTTAAGCCTGCGCAGTCTGCACAGGCTCCGCTGCAATCTCTGCCGGTTCCGACAGAGTGTTGGAAGTCCATTTCAATGGACTTCGTATTCGGTCTTCCACCCGATAATAGTCGGAAGACCGGAAAGTGGTATTTGTAGACCGTTTCATTAAGATGGTACATCTTACTGCAGTATCAGCGATCGTAACCGCCGCTCAAACAGCGCGGATATTCGTTGATACGGTATTCCGTTTGCACGGAATGCCGGAAGACATTGTCTCGGATCGAGATCCGAGATTTACAGGACGTTTCTGGCAAGAAACGTTCTCATTGTTGGGAACCCAGTTGAAGATGTCAACTGAGGACCATCCGGAAACGGATGGGCAGACGGAACGAGTTAACCGCGTTCTAGGAGACATGTTGCGATCATACGCACATGCCTTTGAACAGTGGAGTGACTACCTGTCACTCACTGAATTTGCGATTAACAATTCGGTGCATGCTTCAACTAAGCATACACCGTTCTACGTGAATGCCTTAAGGCATCCACGAACCCCAGCTTTACTTGGCGGTACGCCAAATCTAAGTGGGTGAGGGACCCACTCAAATTGTGAGCGAGTCAATGCGCAAGTTGCGACTGCAACTTGTGAACAAAACGATAGCCCTTCTACTGAAAGTACAGTAGAAGCGGAAGCAGCTTCAATTGAAACTGAAGCTGCATACGATGAATATGTGTCTGCAGCAATGGCTGCAGACAACGAAGACAATGCACCTACTGCCGATAAATTAGTAGATGAATTCGTATTACAGCGGCAAGCTGTAATACGCTATATAAAAGATGCACTTTCCTCTGCTTTTGATAAGCAGAAGAAAAATGAAGAAAAACAAGGAAGGAAGAACAAAAACTCCTTTCTGAAAGGCGAATTGGTATTATTAATTACTACCAATTTGCCTACACATGCAATAAGCAACTTCCCTTCACGGAAGTTGCTTCCTAAGTACATTGGAACTTTCAAGGTCCAAGAGATTCAGGGGAATGCCTATACCTTATACATTCCCACAGCAACGCGGCTTCTCCCAACATTCTATGTTGGGCGGCTCAAGCCGTATCACTCGTCTTCGTCTTACGACAAGACGCAGAACCACGGGAGATGCCGTGCTTCTCCAAGTCTCCCAAGAGAGACTTATAATAGGCCTCCAGCCGTTGGTGAGCAGAGCGGAGAGTCGTTACCTCCACCTTCAACTGCTCGAGATCAGCCGTGCGCCGATCTAGCTCTCTCTTATAGCGAGAAAGCTCAATGTACAGAAGATCGTTCTTCTGCTGAAGGGCAGTGTGCGCCCAGAGGATGTCGCGGACATCCTCGCGAAGAGACCGATATGTCTTCACACAGTGAGACATATCGCTGCTCAAGGAGGAATAACCCTCCTCGAGCTTGCGGAGCAAAGAACCATGCTCCGCAACAACAACGGCGAGGGAATTCTCAACATTCGCCGCCCCTGATTGATAATCAGGGGAATAAGCGATATATCCTCGAGCGCTTGATCTCGAAGCGCTCGGTGCCTTCGAAGAAGGGTCAGCGTACCGAGTACTTGGTACGCAGGCTGGGATATCCCCAAAAGTTCGACTCTTGGGATCCGATTGAGGTTCTGAGGGCCGACGCCCCAGACCTTTTGACTGAGTTTGAGAAGAAGTCTCAAACTCATAATGCGAAGTAGCATCAACAGTAGGTGTTGATGCATTCAGGGTATCAATTAAACCCTGAATTTCGGCGGGTACGGAAAAAACACCGTACCCCCGCAACTCCTCATCTGACAGACGAGGATCGCCCTGCGGACACCGAGCGCAAACGAGGTGAGAAGGGACAACACACTTTAACCCTCCTTTGATGCAATCATAATGGATGTATTCCATTTTGCCTGATCATGAGTGCTTTAAAAAGCGCTCGCGCATTACGTGAACTTTATTCACGTAATCATCTGGACTTTTGTTGTAGTTGTCAGCAAAAGCATTCCAACTCTGAGTCAGGGCGTCTTCATCGTCCCTGTTCCTCCTTGACTCTTTCCGGATCGAATAATATCGAACCTGGAAAAAGAGGTCAATAAAGTAAAGACGTCTATCGTCTGTACTTCGATCGAATCGACGTGACTGGATGTCTTCGCAGTCATCCAGCACGTTGATATCGAACAACGCATACTGGCAGTCCCGTTTACGGTGACCGCCACTGTTGGGGGCAATAGCCCATCCAGGGGTCCAAAACCCCACTTTGTACGGAACATGTGGTTCCGTACGATGATACGCTTTAGAAGCGGCAGCCGACGCTTCTGTTCGAGCCCTTTTAGCAGGCGGATCACCGCCTGCTTCAACACCACACGCCGGGGTTAAATCACCCCGACGTGGAGAAGTACTTGGTCCAGGTGGGGATCTGCGTTCCCGCAACCACCTGTGATGATCATTGTCGCTGTCATAGCAGACAGCGACACCAGAGTCGTCATCGCTGTTAGGCGATGAGCACCTAGCGAGTTTCGACTCGCTAGATCCTTTAGTGGGGACAGATGTATCCCCATCACTTTGTTCGGAGTCAGAACTCCCGAACATGGCCCTCTTGGCAACACGCCATTCGGAAGTTTCCATCGTGCGAGATGATGCATTAGCAACATCTCCCTGTTTCTTGCCAGTTGCCGCCTTAGCAGCATCTGTGGTCGAAGACGGTACGTCTTCCGACCCTTGCGTAGTTGAAGATGCATTAGCAGCGTCACTGTTGTCAGTCAACACCTCAGCACCTAGTGCTGAGGCGGAGGAAGAAGCTCCTTCGACGTTTTCAGCAGCGCTCTTTAGAGCGCCGCCGCGTGCCTTGACCATCGAGTCGATGGTCAATCAGTTGGTAAATGAGAACGACCAACAAGTGCCACCCATGATTGGCCAAAATAAGAATTATTATTGGCCAACCACCTTAAGTGGGGGGTGATGTAATGGGGTGCCATTACATAATTGATATTCAAGTTAGAATATCGCAGTTTAATTTCAGACGCGTTGTCTGAAATTTAAATAAGAGATTATAAGGTATTATAATCTACGAAGGAAAAGTCGATTCGGTATAAATACCGAATCTTGCAGGTTAACTAATAGTACAGTTAGTTGAATACTTGATATTATTATATTAATTAGGTAGTTACTATACTATTAGCTTCTAAACCAACCATTAAATAAACACTCTTAATTTTGCGTTCTTAAGACAAAGTGAATATTTATATTTACTTTTTGTATAGAATTAGTTGTTATCAACTAATCTTGCCCTAATTGTATTGCGGGCTTCCTCGCAATTACAGTGTAAGCCTGTAACAGGATCAGTCCTGTTACAGTATCCTTCCACTTGACATAATACCCCTTTGTTCGACGTCCATTGCTTGTTCGCTGTTTGACCCGACGATCCACAATTCGTTCTACTTCCCACTCATCATCATGACATGGTTCATACCACGAGGTCTCAGGGAGTAACGCCTCATCCAATTCAAGTGTGTCCTCAACCTGAAGTCTCTCCCGAGGTCGTCTCATTTTATTGATATATGGTTTTAACCTGGCAATGTGCACAAGCGGGAATATTCGACTTTCACCAGTAGGTTTCACTATCCGATACACCATGTCGTTTATCCGTTCATATACTACATATGGTCCATGCCATAAATGCGCCAACTTCCTGACCAACCCTTGTTTAACCAGATCATGATACAGCCAAACCAATTCACCTGGTTGAGACGCCGTTTTGGTGGTTGACCATACTTTAGTCGCTACTGCGTCATTATGACGTTGAGCTCTATCTTTCATTATATGTTCCTGGATAATAGCAGCCTGCGCCTGCGCTATCATATGATTCTCAGTTGTAGCCAACCTCCACTATAATGCATTTCTTTCAGTGATTGACGTATCTTTGGGTGGTATCATTGCTTCAAATGTATTTCTGGGTTCCCAGCCATGTACCAAGTAAAATGGAGTTTGATGATGCTGAAGATCCACTGATGTATTCAATGCAAACTCCAAAGGAGCCACATATTCATCCCAATCTCTCTGCTCCGGATCCGTGATGTAACATTTGATTGCCTTGATCACTGTCTGCACAAATCGTTCCTGTTTTCCATTGGCATGTGTTGGATATGCTAACGTAGGTCTCTGCTTTTGTTTTAGCATTAGATTGAATCTTCTGAAAACTGAACTCATGAATCTTGAGTCTCTATCATGTCTCAACATTTCTTGGGCTCCAAATCTCTTATAAACTCCCACCATATACGCTTCTGCTACATCTTGCGCAGTGGTGGTGCTAATTGGAATTAGGATCACATACCCAGAGAACAGACATATGAATCACAACAACGATTCATGCCCCATTGCATTTTGTGGTAATGGCAATGCGAAATACATCGCTAAAATCTGAAATGGTCTTGACGATATGATGTTTCCACTTGTACGCCCCTGGTATCTTGGCCTCCCTTTTGCGGTTGCACAATCTTCACACGCTGCAATATAGTTTTAAATGTGGGCATACATCCCTCGCCAATAATATTTGACCCTCAACCGAGCACAAACCTTTCCGACTCCTTGATGTGCTCCACTTCCGATCTCCACATTATATGCATGTAATACATCCTCTTGTAATATGATCGGTACCACCAATCTCCCCACATATTCTTCGGGTTTATCTTGAGCTTTCGAGACATAGTAAAGGACACCTTTATTATCCAACACGTAATTGAGTGCATGTCGAGCTATTTTTTTCCACTCACTGGCGGAATTTATCTGATCATCATCTCCTCGTAGATACACCATGACTTTGCTACACCAGTCATCCTGTATCTGGGCTGTTCCAATCCGTTCAATTCGGATAGCTGGGGCATTTTCATATGGATCATTATCCACTTCATCCTGAGGTTCTTTAGATATATCCACATCATTGTCCACTGAGTGTAAATCACCATTAGTGTCCGCCCCTTGTCCAAAAGTGACATTCTTTTGTGTTGGGGCTGCCCACTACGAGAGTTTACCATACTTCGCGTGAGAACAAACACTTGTGGTGATGCATAATGATCGTTCACCCATATATCATTCGACTTCGTTTCAATTTGCTCCCCATTATTAGAAGTGGTGCCATAATCACAGGGTGGTTTCTCAGTATGCTCTTGAACATCATCTGCAGTGGCATACAACAAGTCTGGTAGACGATTCAACAGCTGCAGATCCGTTTTTCTCTCCTCTCTGATAGTTTTCCCTTCCCGCTGCTATTTCATTGCACATTGAGTAAAAAAAATCAGCTGCTTGGTTATACTTGCGAGCCACGTGTATCAGGCTGACTGCTTCAAATTTCTCTATCAGTGAACGCACTCAGCCCAACCAAACCAATAGTGATGCATGATTGCAGCGTAGATCTCCATTGACTTGTCCAATAACCAATCTAGAATCCCCACACACAATTGCTTTCGTTACATTATGGTCTTGTGCGAGCTGTAATACATGGATTAGTCCGTGATATTAACTCTCATTCTCGGTAAGGTTATCTTGAAGCCCATATTCTGCTGCCACTACTTCCCAGGCTGGTAACTTCCACACTATCATGCCAAATGCTCCATTCTGGTCATTTTTAAGACGCAGTGCACCATCAAACGATAAAACAAATCCAGTACTATGACGTTGTAGACTAGGAATTGTCTTAATGATCGGCACATCTTTCAATGAATTTAACGGAGCAATATCTTCTAGTACTTCATTCATCTTTTCTGCGGGCACAATGGACGCGGCTAATAAAGCAGGTAATCCTACAGCTTCATGATTCGTTCGTATGATTTCCAACGACCTCGGAGACAACATTACTGCCCATTATATTCCTCTGTCTGTCAGACCTTTCGATGTGAACAGCCATCGTATTGTAGAATATCTTGCATACACTGTTATATGCTGCCCAAACAGAATGTGACTGGAATTATGTAACGTTTTTAGCAACGCTAGCACCTCTTGTTCCGCCCCTGTATATCTCGTTTCAGCATCTTTGAAAACCTTGCTAACGTAACGCACTGGGTGCAATATCCCATCATAATCTTGACACACTGTTGCTCCGAACGCCCATGAGTTGGTATATAGCACTATACTCAATGGTTTTGATCGTTCAATATGTCGTAAAAAGGTTCATTCACCAAACGTTCCTTAAGCAACAAAAACGACTTTTCAGCGTGCTTCAGTTGTGTACCATCCTTTAACTGTAGTTCGGTTAACTCATACCGAGATGCAGCTAGTGTTGCAAAATTATCAATAAACCGTAGGTAGTATATCAAACTTCCAGTGAATCTTTGAACTCCTTTTAATATTTGTGGGAACGCCATTTTGACAATCGAGTACAAATTGCGGGGGTATGCTTTAATTCCTTCTGCAGTATACGATGACTCAAAAACTCCACACTGTGTTTGCCAAACGCACTCTTAGGTAAACTTATAGTGATCCGCCAATATTTAAATGATTCCAGGAGATTCTTGAGCATGATGCACAATGTATCCCAACTGCTTGCACCAAAGGTAATATCATCGATATACGACCGCCTCCCGATAATGGGTTGTTCATCAGTCATCACTACTTAGCCGTTATGAAAGACGTCTTGTGCGATGGACACATATGTTTCCAACACATGTGCCTCTTCGTTGTCATTATCCATGTCTAACTTGCCGCCTAGCAGTTTGCATTTTACTCCCATCTGTTGCGACCGCCGTACCATTGTCCACAAAGCGTTATCCAATATACGCTGATATATTTGAGGAGCCTTCTTAAGCCCTTGAGGCATCCGAAGCCATTCAAAATGTCCTAAGGGACAAATAAATGCTGTGATCAACCGAGCTATCTTGGTCATCGGTATAGCCCAATACCCACTCGCATTATCCATTGAACAAAACCATTTTACTCCCTCAAAATTGTCCAGTAAATCATCAAATTAACGGCATAGCATATACCATTAATCTCGTCTTCTCATTCACTGACCGGTAATCAATACACAGCCGTATGTAGGTTTTATTCTTTTTTAACACTATGACGATCGGTGATGCCCAAGCAGACTCCGAATACCGATTTAATCCAGCCTGTAATAGGCCTCGTATCAATTCATACAATTTAGGTAATAGTCTAGGCGGTACTCTTCGTGCTCTTTGTGCAATAGGTGCATTGTCACCAACATCCACATCACAAACTAGAACTTTAGCTGGAGGTGGTAGCGCATTACCAGAACTTATAAAACCATCAGCATACTCAGACAACAAGGAACGTAGATTATCTTCTTGTTCTTTAGTAGTAACTCCTGGTTCTCCTATGTCTGCAGTAGTCATATCTGGTGGTTCGATTGGGCTTTTATCTACTTGTGGAATGAGTGCCAGCCGTTCTTCAATAGCTTCAGCCGACATCTCAACTCCTTCATGCAAGTACACCTCTCTTTCCAATTTTGTCTGATCCACCTTCATTGGATCTATTGCATCCATTACATACACAGCAGGAGGTTTATCTCCAACAGTTCCCACTGCGTGCACGTTAGTCCAATTGATTGGTGTGTTAGCGCTCTCCATCACTTTTGTATGCACTTGTAGATATTATTCTGACTTTAGATATGCTTGTGTCATTAGCGGCAATGGTTCTTACCTGGGAATCTGACAATTTTGGTCTTTCATGTTCAAAATTACACCCGCCTTGACCAAAAAGTATGTACCCAGTATAGCTAGCGCATGTGTATCAATACTAGCGACCCACATATCACAGGTGAAAACCACTGATGAGCCTATGAGAACCTTGACTGTAGCCACACCTATTTCTCCAATATTACTGTCTGTCACGCCACAAAAGCTACTTGGAGTATCAAACATCCGAACCGCTACTTGTAGCTTCCGTGCCACATTGGTATGTAAAACGGATATGTTTGCGCCTGAATCCAACATTAATGGTAATTCCAGATCATCAATGGCCCCATTTACATAGACTTGAGTTGCAGGCTGCTTTTCTTCCATTGGCCGTTTCCATCCATTTCTTTCTCCCACATGTTTTTCTACCAGTGTGACACATGCTGGAGCCTCTGTTACTTCATCACTTATCATTCGCTCAGCTTGTGTCTTATCCTCACTGTAAATAGCTTTTTTATTTACTTTTTCTTGTTTTTTCTTCTTTTCTTGATCCTCATCCAAAGTGAGTGATCCATCCATATAACATGTATTATTTTTCTTGATTTTCTTCTGTGTGCAGGGTGACACCCGTGTTGATTTAATTTCATCTGACAATGCCACCCCTTTCCTCTCGACAGTGGTTGCAATGCACTGTGGGGCTAGGCGTTTAACTGCTCCAACACTTGAGCTTTAGTCAACTCCCCTGACTTCAATTTAGCACGCATCTCGACCATCTCTTCGATGAATTTCCGACAATACTTTGCATCATGACCAACATTATCGCTATTCTCGCACTTCAACAATTTCCAACAGTGACTTTTGTCATGTCCCCGTCGATTACAATGCTCACAAATCACTACATTGTCAGTATTGGGATCTGTTGACGCCCGCGCACTCTTGTCTTCATATACCGGTCGTGCCCGCTGTGCTGCATGTACTTCCCCGCCCATCATATTCACGCTAGGTTGCAGGTCTTCATACATAGCATCAGTGTTCTTACGGGTAACCACCTTCTTTCCAGGCCTCATAAGCCGCGCTTCATGTTTAATTAGTAACTTTTCTAGCTCTTCGATAGTTGAGAAGGTTATGTGTTGATACTGCATCTGTATGGTGCGATCATGAATGGTATCAAAGAACTGTTGAATGTGTTCTTCCAACAATGATGCATTGAACGCATGTCTAAAATCCATCCCTGCTCGCAACGCTGCTGCGTTTAATCGGTATAGATATGTAGTAGCCAACTCATCATGTTTCTGCGTTAATCTTGAATACATAACTCGAGGCGACACTTTTTCCACACAAAACTTCTTTTGGAAAAGCGCAATCACCTTACTCCAGTAATATTTTACCGAATCGGCTAGCTGTTCGTACCACCATGATGCAGTGCTTGTCAAGCTATCAACAAACATTCCCAGACGTTGACTATCATTCCAATGTGATATATTAGCCACATGTGAGAATCGATCGACCCAAGCCCGTGCACTTCCGGCATCCTGCCTATTCCCATCAAAAGGTTTTATCTCAGTGTTCTGAATGATGGCTGTAACTGGTTGAGGTGAGGGTGCCCATGCATTTGCACTTCCACCAGGTATACCATACCCTGGAGTACTATGATGCATTCGTGGCTACGTAGCCGGTGTTTGATATGAAGTACTAGGCGCCCCTCTCGGTATATTGGGTGTGAGACTAGCCGACAAGACTGTCGTGACTTTAGCTAACTCTTCCAAACTCAAATATCCATCTTGCATCATCTTCACCAAATTAGCTACCACTGGATCTTGTTTAGATGCAGCCATACCTGAACCCTGTCTAGGTGCAGCCGCCCTTGGACCCTGGATAGGTTCTGCCACCCTGGTTCTTGCTTTATCCCAGCTAGTTTGGATGTGGACATGATTTCATCGCCATCAGATGAAAACTCCAACTTCTTTTTAGATTTTCCAATTTTCCTAGGTCGCAACTGTGGTAATTCTTCAGAATCACTTCTGTCAATGAGCTCCAACATACCCGGAGGTTTAGACTCCCTTACCGGTGTATGTACGGTATCTACTATTATATAATAAGTGGGAATGATATTGTCAGTTTCTTCTCGATATACCATTAATGATGTTTCCCACTGATTTTCTGCTAATAGTAAAGACATCATCAGTCCAATATCTTCTGCGGTCCGTGTCAAATTGTAATCACACGCACTCTCATACTCATCCCGTAGGATAATCTCATACCCTAAATTTGGGAACAAATCCTCCAGTGCCTTCACAGATGCTTGTAAATTTCCAAATGTAGTGAAATCGTCTCGCACACTAAAGTTGGGTGCAGCCTGCTTCACCTTACGTATCTCAAATAATGAAAACCAACAGCTCAAATCACCTGGTAACCCATCTAATCTGAAATAATGAAAACCAACAGCTCAAATCACCTGGTAACCTATCTAATCTGAGCACCTGTTGTTGATACTGCGTCATCTTGGCACACGCTTCGGAAAATGTGTAAGTCCTGTTAGTATCATCATCTGAGTATTCTAGTATAAAGTGAAGATCTTGACCATTTTCTTGTGTTACTAATGCCATTGTGTAAGCTTGAATTCGAAGTCGACGTTAGTCCCGGGTCGTGGCACCAGTTGTTGTGAAGGGGTTGAAATTATTATAATTTCACTTAATTAATAACACAAAGAGGTAATAAGCCAGTCCTCCTTGTTTTACTTCCCGGGT
>JAPDHQ010006250.1:0-11536 GCA_026184515.1 Peronosclerospora sorghi | reverse complement strand
TCACGTTCCCGAGACCAAAAAACCTTTAAAAGAAGAACCGCTGACACCGCGGGAGGAGTTGCGGGTGAGTTCTCACACTCTACGCCTACGGGTGGGCCAAAAACGCACTCAGTGCTCCCACCCGGGATGTAGAGGTGTTTATTAGAAGAAGGGAGGCCCTAAGTTACGGTCCCTGTAAACGATCAGCCCGATCGTACGCAAAAGGAGAACTGTATTATTGCTTATATCCTAATATCTACCAAAAACCTAATATCAACCAATCAGAACTACCCATTCCTACGCATTTTGTCGACCATTCTACCGCTTACCTTCGGGTTACCGTCAGGTAACCGTGCCAGTTGTCGCATCGTCTGAGACGTTCGATCCACGCCTCGTCCCTGTCCTCCACCGTTGTGTCAACAGTTGTACCGTCTGGGGTACCCACTGTGGTACCGATTGTGGTGCCCACTATCGTACCACCTTTTGTACCGACTATTGTACCGACAAAATTTGTGGTACCCTGTACCACAGCTACGCCTATAGGGGTGTCTATAATTATGCCCCTAATTACGTACCAATTTTACGGTACGCTTTACCTCAGCCGCCCCTGAACCCCGTCCCAGCCGGAAGCGGTTGGGGCGGGGGTCGATCATACCGTTGTCAAGTTGTCACCTATTAGTCATGATAGCCTCGATCATGGTCGACATCCATCAACCATGACGTCATGCGTCATGCAATCTGCACCATCGATCTGCCCTGTCTCCTTCGAGCGAGCCGCAGGTGAGCAGAGCGTTGCCACTCATTCAACAGTAGCGTCCCCGATCAAGCCCTTGTGATCATCCATTCTTGTACTTCTTCTGCGAGGTTGATCATGGAGATAACCGCAGGTGGCAGCTCATCGCTCGATCGTTCCGCGGTCGACAGCTTGGTCTCGGTGGTCCATTAGGCCTACGCGCAGCAAGAGACCATACACGCGCTGCAGGAGACGATTCGGGCGCAGCAAAAGACAATTCGCACGCAGCAGGAGGAAATAGTCGTGCTGACCGACTCACTTTCCGTGCTTGAAGACTCCACCCGCCTACAACAGAATCGGCACGAGTGCGTCGCACGTAAGCTCGCCGACCGCGAGCAGCAGATCGAGTGGTTCCGTGAGCGAGCCGCACCCCTGCACGACTTCGTCCGCACCACCGTTAGCAATCTCAAGTCCCGACTGAAGACATCCGAAGAGACCCTGGCCGAACAGCAAGGTCGGATACGTGATCTGGAAGGTGCCCAGGCCCGGGACCGGTATCTGCTGTCGGTCCGCGAAGAGACCGTCGATCATCAGGCGCAAGAAATTTCGCGTCTTGAGGCATCTCAGGATCACGAAACGCTCGACCGACTCCGTCAGCGCCTGATCGCAGTGCAACGTGAGCGCGACCACATTCTGTCAAAAAACCAGCACTTGTCCGAGCAGCTGGCTAAGCTTTCCTCCAAGGCTCGCAAACGAAAGATCCAGCGTGATCGTATCCGGACGGAGCATGAGACAAACTTCCAAAAAAAGAACAACCTCGCCAATGCTCATGCTCGAGCCGAGGAGTTATATGCACGTCTTGACACGGTGTCGGCCGACAGGGCTGAGCTGGAGCGACTGCGTACTCAGAATTCCAAGTTGAAGGGAGAACTTTCGGCGGCGCGGCGTCGTCTCAACCGCGCATCTGCGGAGCGCGACGCACTGCGCCTCGAGTTGCGACGCGTTCGGGATGAGGCTGAACAACTGCGGGCTCAATTCTCCGATGTACAGACCATGCTGGCGGGTGTAGCATTACACCTGCAAATCCCTCCGCGCGCCGGTTCCACTAATGCGGGGATTAACCCGGCTGCCAGCCCGTCTGCTGCTTCAGGTGGTCCGTCTACAAGTTCCTTTATCCGACCGGCCTCTTCACCCAAAAAACGCGCTCGGCGATCACAATCCACCTCCCGGTCCGGGCGACAACGTTCGGCCTCTGCCGTTTCCGGAAAGAAGGAGATGTCACACGACATTAATCCACCTGATCGGCCGGATGATACCAAAGGACGTGCTCTTCGCTCACAGTCTTCCTCCCGGTCCAAGCGGCAACGTCTGGCTCCCGCTATTCTCGAGAAGAAGGATCCTATCACACAATGTTTATCCGCCTGATCAGCCCGATGACACTGAAGGACGCGATCGGTGCTCGCAACCCACCTCCCAGTCCAAGCGCCCACGTCTCGCTCCTGATATTCCTGATATGAGCTGGTCACCACATGTCATTTGCCCGCCTGGCCAACCGGATGGTGTCAGGTGGTTCTTCTGCTTTACTTGGCGCGCAAATTCCGTCCAGTCCCACGATCAGCGAGTGGGGCAGCGAAGGTCCGCCTGATCTAGGATCTGCCGAAGTCCTTTTTCCCCGGACGGGTTACTTCAAGTCGCTGATATCGTTTCCGGGTGAGGCTACTAACGACGCCATCTTGCCGTGGACCTCGGATAAGCTCAGCGATTTTGATCTGGGTAGCGTCTCAGTAAAAACGATGTTAGACTACTTGACACGTCCTGCTGGATGGCTGTTTACCACCGTCACGGACGCCCCTGCGCCTGATGAGTGGTGCAGTCACCTGATTACCCAATCAGCAGTGGAATTACTCTACTCGCAGCGCCCGTGGGATTGTTTCAAGCATATGCTGCCACCCATCTCGTTCAGCTCGGTCTGCTGGTTTGCTGACTTCGGGACGCGGTACCATACATTCCTGGACCATCACGCGCAGGTGATCTGGGAGTCCACCCATTTCCTCCACATGGATTAGGGCCTTAGAGAGCGCGAAGCCTTTTTCCGAGAATTTTACGAGGGTCGACGCCAGCGTAGAAGCCGCGCCAGGGCAGCGTGGAAGAGGATCGTGAGGTTCGTGCTGCAAGGCATGACCAATGGAGAGTGCGATCTTGACATCTTCTTGGATCCGGCGATTTCACACTGCGCCCGTAATCGCCCCTTGAAATACGCCCCGGCGGACGATGGCACCTGGTAACCAGGGTACCTATCGGACCGACCGCCTTCGACCTTGCAGGATGCGTTGTGCGACGTGGACTTGGTTGATCCTTGGAGGCTCCAGTATCGTCTTTCCATGGAAGATCACCCCGGCAACAAGATTACCCGCCTTCGTCGCAAATTTTACGGATTAAGCTAGCTCGCTGATCATCTTTTCTTTTTTCAATCGATAAACATTCTTATCGTAATAATTCCAATTGTTTCTTCATCGTTTTCAGTATATCCACATAAATCGCTCTTCCATAGTCTCATCTGCCATTACCCCATCACCATATTGCGCAATATCAACCGAAAATTCACCACATTAAGTCAATCGTTTTTCTCCATTAATCGTAAGTCTTCGATCATAATTCCACAGTCAGTTAGTCGGTCATGCATTAGTGGGACTCTTCATCCACCTGCATTACTTTAAACCGATGTTTGGTAATCATCTTTCGTTCGAAGTCCTTGATTAGAGCATCGCAGTTCAGATCTGCCTCGTCTACCCATGACGGCGCATCGTGACCCTTCCAGTAGACTTGATATTTGCGCAACGTTCTGCCGTATCTGGGCTTTCGACCAGATCGGACATCGTTGACGCGATCAACTTCAAATTCGTCCGTCTCTAGATTCCTCTCCCAGCTGTCTTCGGGTAGTAGAGCTTCATCGAAATCAAAACGATCCTCTACCCCAGCTGTTAGCACAGCAGTAGGTCGATCTGGAAACTCTTTGACTAGTTTCAACTTGGACAGGTGCACGACTGAAAATATGCAATAGTCGGTACCAGCTGTAATAAACCTTGACGCATGATCACCAATCACCTCGTCGACTCTGAAGGGTCCATGCCACATATGCGCCAGTTCTTTGCAAACCCTTCTTTCACTCGATCGAGGTACAACCAGACCTTCGACTCCGCTTTGATCTTGTGCGGTGTCACCTGATCATTATGCTTCTCCGCTCGGCCTGTTACTGCTTGGTGCATTCGGGTGCTCACTTGATCACGGGCGTAGCGGTAGTCTTTCTGCATCCTGTATCTCCATCGACGTGCATCGCGGTCTTTACGCCGAGTTCCGCCCAGTTGCAATGTCGATTCCAACGATGATCGTGGATCCCACCCATACGCCAAATAAAACGGTGTTTCTCCACGAATACGATCTGGGGTCGAGTTCAGCGCGAACACCAGTCACTCTGCATACGAACTCCAATCCTTCTGACCGACATCTGATACATACATCTTAATCGCTCGTGTAATCGTCTGCACTATTCTCTCTGCTTTGCCGTTCACCTGCGGACGGTATGCCATAGTTGCACTCTGCCGCTGTCCCACGATTTTGTTGAACGCCCGAAATACCTCTGAAATAAAATCGGGTTCTCGGTCGTGTCTAATCACCTCACTAGCTCCAATCGTCGGAACACACATTCTTCATTATTTTCAGCGACTTTCTGTTCTGTACGAGACGATCCTGCGCTCGCAATTACCATACCCGTGAACAAGTCAGTCTATATCAATAACTCCGTATGCCCATCAGTCGAACGAGGCAGCGACGGGATATGATCCATGGCTATCACTTGTAACGGGTACATAGCTTCAATATTTCCGGGCGACATCCCTTTGATAGTAGGTTGACCCTTCCCCGTCTCACAATCTACACATTGCACAACGAAGCTTTGCACGCTACGAAATAGTCCACTCCAATGAAAGTAACGTCTGATCCGCTGATATGTTCGCCCTATACCCTGGTGTCCCCCCTGCAAACTCACATGATAATGGTGGAGGACATCCGCTTGTCCGGCACGATCAGCTTAATTGGGGAGCGTAGCTCGTCTCGATCATCTTGATCACAGCTGGCTTTTCCTTTGGTCATATTTCCGCAGTAGATCAACATACCTTGGTCGTCGACTTCATAACAATCGGCGATTTTCGCGCACTCTTTCACCTCGTCTGCGCTCAGCTGTGACACGTTAACATTCAAGTAGCATCGCAAATCACATATCCACTTTTCTTCGTCTTGCGCCTTTTTAACACGTTCCGCCCTTATCCCTTTTATGGATACCTCGGGACACGTTGACGATTGCGTTTGACGAATGTTACGTGATCACGTCGTCACCAGCACTTGTGCGGCAGTGGGATCTTCCTTCCAAGTAATCACCTCCGGCAATCTGTTAAGATCGACCAATTCTTCCAGCTGTTTTTCGTAATCAATCTCACATCGGACTCCATCCCGCATAGCAGTGGTGATGATGTGATCGGCACTCTTGTTCCACTCCCGTTTAACATGCAGCAGGTCATGCTAAGGCCGTTCGCGCAGGAGTTTCAACGCGCGCTGTTGCAATACTTGCAACCGCGGAGCTTTACAATTTCACCACGCATTTGTCTGATCATCAAATTCGAATCTCCACACACGATCACCCTTACCTTAGGATGTTGCGACAGTAGATCCAAACTCAGAAGCAACCCATGGTACTAGGCTTCATTCACCGTGATGTTGGGTGCATGGTCCGCAACCGCGATCATGATATTCCACGCCGGAAGCTTCCACACGATAGCACCGAATGCACCAACGCATCGCTTAACACTATCAGACCCGTCGAAACTGATCACGTACAGCTCTTCGCCCTTCTCGACCGTGGGAGGTGGTACTTCAATCGTCTGTCAAGGCTCCTTTTTCGGTACGATTGCAATCAGGGCTTCATCAATTTCGGTGCGAGGGGTGATACTTGCGGCTAACGCCCCTAGTACCTCCTCTTCTCCATGCACACATTTCTTGATCTCCAAGTCCCACTGTGACAAGATTGCAGCCCATTTCCCCAGTCGTCCGTCTAGCCCGTTGGACGTTAATAACCACTTCAACGTTGATCGACGTGACAGGACAACGATCGCCTTTCCGACCAGCATCATAAAGTAGACGTGTAGAATTCGCAGAAGGGCCAACACTTCCTTTTCAACGGGGCTGTAATTCAGCTCACCGCTCTTCAGTGTCCGGCTATCAAATGCGACGGGGCAATATACTAGGTCATGCTCTTGCACCAATGCGGAAGACACCGCCCACTTACTGGCATACAACACAATCACCGTCCTCTTTGCTTGGTCGAAATGGTGCAGAGTTGGGGATGACGCAATCTTTGCTGTCAGCATGCTGAATGCCACTCGCGCCCTGGTTAATCGATCGTCTTCATACACCGTACTCTCGTTGATCGATGCCCGGCTCTTTAATATCTTGATAATCAATTTCTCGTAATTCATAGAGCACAGCGGCATAGATCGCGAAGTCTTCAATAAATCGACGGTAATAATTCAGACTCCCCAAAAACGATTGCATGGCACTCAAAGTGCCGGGAAAAGGCAAATCAATCAGATCCAAATTCTTCGTATTTGTTTCCAAACCACGGCTAGAGACGTGATGTCCCAAATAACGATTTAACCACGCTAATCGACAAGTTCCATTGATCGCACTTCTCCAACAGGTTTCGCACTTTTTCAAACAGGGTTGTCCATGTGATTGCCAGGATCAAAATGTCATCGATATATGACCTTCGCTGCAACACAGACGGTTCTCGTGCTTGGTCAGGCTCTCCCGTAGTAAACACATCCAATGACTCATCGGCACCGTCCTTAACCTTGCGATATCCATATAGTGGATTGTCGATTAACCGCTGGTAGATCTGCGGGGCGTTCTTTAGGCCAAAGGGCATCCGATTCCACTCAAACAATCCGAATGGAGTGACAAAGGCCTAAATCTGACGCGCTCGATCGGTCATAGACACGACCCAAAAACCACTCGCCATATACAAAGAGCAAAACCACAACGCTTTATCCAAATCCTCGAGCAAATCAGAGATCATAGGCATAGGATATACCATCAAACGCGTGAGTTGATTCACCGCGCGATAGTCGATACATAACCGAATATCAACCCCATTCTTCTTCACAATAATCACTATAGGTGATGCCCAGGGTGACGTAGACGGCTGGATAATCTTCGTGGCCAATAGCCCCTTGATCAAGGCTGATAACTTCTCGCGAAATTGTGGAGCCACCTTCCGACACTTTTGGGCGATCAGGAGCGCATTGCCTACATCGATATCACAAACAACCCCACGTGCAGCACGAGGCAGCCCGTTCCATTTCCCGATCAACAGATGTTTGTTCGCCCAAATTATATCACGAAGTTGGTCGTGTTGATCAATGGATGTCCGACTTGTAAATGATCCTTGGTCACTTCTTCGGTACTTGCGAATACTTCAGGCAGCGTGGCAAGCTGTTTCTCCAGCTCTTCGACGAACAAATCTCCGCCCTCGTGGTAGCACTCTTGGTCATCAATAGGATTCACACCGAATTCACCGGAATCAGTTGAGATGGGATGTTCGCGCGTATCTTGGGCAGGCTCATCTCTTGCAACAGGTCGTACTAAAATTCCCTGAGGAATTAGCTACTCCTTTTTCTCGACCAAAAGACCTTGGTCGACACTTTCTTGATCGTCATGCACTGAATAGGTAGAAGCTTGATACGCGAGATTCTGCCACTCCTTATAGCGATTAGAGCCCACCGAAATAACCCAAGGGCGACGGGGAATATCATCCTTATTCATCCAGATACCTAAAATCGTATCGTCATGTAGGATGATCGGATGATCGGCAACATTCGTAATACACAGATATCGCAAATTACCCACCCCCTAGTCACAGTGGGGACCCAATATTTTCCGCGAGTAATCCATAACTTCCGAGATCGCTGATCACGAATCCGAACCTCAGCAGATCGACCTACTGCGATCTGCTCGTACTGACCAAGTTTCATACAATTTCCACTCGATCCATACAGCTGTCGGCGGCCTTCTAATGAGATGATTACTTCATCAGGAAGACTTCGTGCGCCGTGGGCGATGTCGAATCTGACACCAGCTGGGATCATAAAATCCATACCCAATATAACATCTTGACCAACGAGCTTTCCCACCCATGCGTGGAAATAATAAACCAAAAGAACCCGATAACGTCCCTTTAATCTTAGTGCGCCCTTCTGTGAGGTAAGCACTTTCTCCGATACCAACACATTCTTGTATTTGGCTCGTGTCGATCTGACTACCCACCTTACGAGAAAAGGTTGAGTAGATGATCGACACTTCGGCACCAGAATCGAATAGCAACGTGGCACGTTCATTATTTATTTTTCCACTCGCCTTGGCTTGTTTAAACTATTTTTTAGGCGAGCGGTTCTTCCAATATCCACGTGATTCACCCGGATGCAAATCAACTTCCATGATTACCGGGGACCGAGAAAACTCATCAATACGGAAATTAGCCAAACGTGGTAAATCAGGCTGATCACAATTTTCATTATCTTTTTCTTCTGCTTGATAAACCCGCTTCTTATCTACATATGCAAAAATACACACACCAGAACGCTCGTCTCGTACCAGATTCCAACCTGGCGAGCGTCCTAGTTTAACATGTCTTCGGCTTCCTTGGGCATCATTCCCGCATGCTTGGTACGGTTGTACCACTGGCGAATACGATTGTAGAATTCCTCCATAGGGCACTTGCCAGCGTCATGAATTTCGTCGCACGCACGGCAGACGTACAACCAGTGATCTGTCGGGTGCCCCTTCTTGCCACACTTCAGACAGGTCAGGCGTTTCCAACAACGCAAATTGTCGTGCTTAATTGATCCATAATGACTGCATTTCTTCATCGCCCCTTGGTCAACGGCACTTGATTCGCTTCGTTTACCAGATCGAGGCTCACTAGGTGGACCGTGCGTTACTGGTTTATGCGCATAGCAGCAATCATGTAACGACGCTGTTCACCGTCACTTCTACTGTCATCAGAGCTTGATTCTTCACTTCCGGACATCATCTTGATCGCGCGCACTGCTTTAGGTTTCCGCGCCGGGGCAGGTGACCGATCATCGCCGAATTTCTGACGAAATCGGCTGGTGCCTACCGTCGCCGTTGGCTGGAACGACTTATTGCGAGCATAAGCTCGCAACGTCTATTCCAAATCCATAACGTTATCCAAACGCAGAAGTGCCAGCTGATCCGCAAATTTGCGATTAATCAATGTGTCAAGGTAATGCTGCACATGTTCACGTAAAATCGTAGACGATCCGTCCTTGATCGGCAACTTGGCTCGCATTCCCGCCACATTCAACCGGTGAAGGTACTCGATGGGGTTTTCGTCAGACCGCTGCTTCCTGTAGTAGTATTTTTTCGAGACGCCGATTGGCTCCTTCCACAGTACTGAATTTCGAACTCATCGACGAGACTTTTCCAACTTGCACGAGTGGATCTGCTCAACTGCCGATGCCTATTGCGCGCCGGTCCTTTAAGCAAATCACCCATAATTAAACACTTCTCTTGGTCGGAGGCTTGGTCACGCATAAATGCTGACTTAAGGCGACTAATCCAATTCCGCGCTTGATCTTCATCTCCCTCTTTCCCCAGAAATTCCTTCAGATCGCTAATTGTGGACATCCGAATCCTGGGAATCGGCCGTTGGTCGGGCATTCCAGTGTACGCTGACGCAACTGTGGCTTGTCGAGGTACAGTGATTGGCTCGTCTGTATCGGTATAGTCACGCCGGGATTGTTGATCATGGAACGAATATACAGATTCCATGTCAACATCCTTAACTTACACAGATCTTCCAGGCTTTGATTGGTGATCACGACGCGAATACATGGACTCCATATCCACATCCTTGACTTTCGAAGCTCTTCCTGGCTCTAGCTGGTGACCTTTCGTGTAAACAACTCCAGGTGTCGACTTGCCTCTTTCTTCAGCCAAAAAACGCTCCATTGCCTTATCGAAAAATGTCTGCAGCTGTGGGCCCTGCGATGATTTATCATCGTCTGCCTTAACTGATTGAGGTTCCTTCTTGACAAGTGAGAACTTGGCTTCATCTTTCTGGCAGATTGTCATTCGGGTAATCTTGGGTTCCACGCTATTAGCACTGCTCGACTCCACTTCAGACATATCGCCCTCTGAAGGAGCAGATTCGTAACTGGATGACCCCGTGTGATCTGCCACGTTGATCGAAGGACCCGCTTCGATTGTCAACATAGTAAGAGATGGTTACACCTTAGCATATCGACCCACTATAAGTACCAACAGCTCGAGCAGATGCTGAGTAGTGGTCACAACGTCTTCAGGTTTGAGATCGAACACTTCTTCAGCATCGTAGGCGCCTGTAGTCAAACCAACTTGTTGATCAGGCGTGTTAGCCCTAACACCAGCTGAAGCTTGTCCTTCCCGTCCGTCTCTGGTTGGTCGACCGGTCCGTTTAGCTTTCCGCTGATCGTGACCCCGAGTAGGTTCATGATCTAATCCATCAATAAGAAATTCTTCAGTTCCTTCATATAAAAATTCCTTGCCAAATCAGATTGTGATGGTGGCATACTTGATCGACTTTCATCGCTCTCCGAACCCGGCGCCTTCAGCAACGCCTTCGGGCGGTCCGGGTCGAAGTATTTCACCACCGGCTTCCAATTCGGATCATCATATGCATATGTAATTTTCGGATCATAACTTGCGTTATGATCCGCAGGGGCTCCCGAAGGAGCCTTGGGAGGTGGTTGAGGATACTTCTCTTCCTTCAGGATACCTCCCCAGGTCCTGATGATCAGCATTTCCTCTCTTCTTCAGACATGACGACGGCTAACTGCCTTCCGTCGTCACAACCACCTCCTCCTTTTCCACTTTAATCTTCAATTCTGCTTCCGCTTCCGTTTTCACGTCCGCACCAGCGCCATTTTGCGTAGAATAGCGGTGATATCCCGCGTCGCCCAAAGATCCGATCACGCGCACCATTGTAGTGGAGCGGCTGATCAGAGTTTTTGAAACTTGATCAGGCGTTACCACGGCGCCCGGTCTGCCGAATGACGAAGGGGGTCCTCCGGTTGTCCTTGACTGCTTGTGTTTCTGCTCACCTTGTGTACCCGAGGGCTTAGGCGTGGGTCGCTCTCCAGGTGGCGGGGATGTCACTCTACAATTCCTTGTGGCAAGACTGAATTGACTTGTGATGAGTCGACTGATGCGATCAGGCGATGATCAGGCGCAATCAAGCATGAACCACGTGCGATCAGGTGTGATCAACAGTGATCAGGCTTGGGCAGGCACTAAGATTCGTCGATCAGCGGTGATCAGACTCGATCAGGCGCGATCAGGTACTAAAAGTCGCTGATCGGATAGTTGGCGCGAGATGCGGGCTGCTGAGTGCGGGTCGCGAGTCGCAGTGTGTCGATCAGGTGTTGATCAGCGAAGGGGTACTCGATCAGGCAGCGGAAATCTTCACTGCCCGATCACAGAGCTTCCTTAAGCTTACTCCGTCAATAGAATACCCAAAAATACCTTGTATTCTGGACTTAATCCTTAGAGGGACGGTCGATCAGCGCGTTTGACGGGCTGATCGACGATTACCACAAAAAAGCCGCCTAGTGTTCCCGTGGGGCGCTTAAAGCAGACGAATCCTAGGGCCAAAACGTGTACCAATAGGGGAAGAGGTGAGAGCGCACTGCTCGATCACGTTCCCGAGACCAAAAA
>JAPDHQ010006242.1:0-10832 GCA_026184515.1 Peronosclerospora sorghi | reverse complement strand
CAACCTGACCACCACCATCGTGCCCAGCCTTCCAACTTACGGGGGGGGGGGTACCCCGCGGACCTCCATTCGAAATCTGGTCCGATCGTCCGCTGCTGGAAGACGACCGGTCATCATCCAGAGACACTTGGTCCGATTCACTTAAGACCATCTCACCTTGTGTACCCATTGGAGTGGGCTAGTTACACACTCGGTGGATCGGGATCGCAGATCGATTTGATTCGGTCTTGAATATGAGACCGTGCTGGCTAAGTGTACCTAGGGATGAACTCTTCACCCCAGGTACGTACAGACCAGAAACACTTCCAAAAGATAAATTCCAATAGGTCGATCGTCCAAACGATCTAGACCTGACCAATACGAAATAATAGAGGGTAGACCAATCAACCGGTCTAGCCCCCGACCAATATGAGAGAAGACCAAAACCGGTCTAAACTCCAACCAATGTTAAAATGAGCCAATATGTCCACGTAAAGACCCAATATGCCCGTGAAACTCCACAAACGATATCTCCACGTAAAGACCAATCCAGTGAATAGCACGTTCCAAACGTACTTGACTTAAAGTATCGAGATCGCCAAATCGTACTCCCGTCGAGGGACTTCCGGTGGCCAAAGTGCGCGTGCGGCGCGTCCAGACCGGGTATAATAGGCGAGAGGGGATAATTCAACCCTCTGCCCCCAAACACTCCGCGGTGGGCGGAGGCGACTAATGTACGTAAAAAGAAGAACGGCGACCCCTTGCTGTGGTATAGACCAACACCAAAGGACTTCTACTTAGAAAAACCCTGCAACCAAAAGACTTTTACTTTTTAGGCAAATCCACAACCAAAAGACCTCTATCCGGAAAATCCACAACTAACCAATAATACTACCTCCCTATGGTCCCTAATGTACCCACACAAAATTATGTAAAATACCCAAAGTCAGGTGACTAACCCAAGACCAGCGTTCTTGATACTCCTTGAATTTGATAGGCTAAAAAGCCCCCCCTTGTTTGGACCAATCGGAAACTCGACCAACTGCCTTGACCAAAAGTGACCAAATTTGTGGTACACTTCACCACATGATCGCCCCTGAGTCCGACCGTGTCGCACAACGATAACGGTCTGACTCACCCATCACTTGACCAGCTGGACCGTGGTCACTCGCACTTCTTCACCATGGACCAAACATCTTCGACACCTGTGTCAGGTACTGACTTTACTGCACTTGATCTTCTTATGCTTCCCTTTGACGCTCGTTCTTGTTGGTTCTGCAGAAACTCTATGTGCCGAGTCGCCACACCTTGCTTCGCCTGTCCAGTCGGCTCGGTCTGACAGCCCACATAATTCTCCTGCACTTCAAACATCGGAAGGGTGTCAGACTGAAGCCGACACGCGGATTCAGGATATGCTCGCAGAGAACACGCGGCTCAGGACCCAGGTGTCCAACCAGGCAACACGAGGTGCGCATCTTTGGTCTTCATCTTGTACTCTTCTTGACCCTCGTTTGCCTTCAGCTCTCATCTCTCCCAACATAGTCCAGGCAATAGGTGCCTTCGTCGATGCTGATAGACAGTCTGAAGGTCACGCTGACCAGCTTCGACACATTTTGGAGGAGATGATAAGCGCGCGCCATGAGCTGTCCCGTCTGGAGGCTCATCAGTCCCATCTCCGGGATAAACTTGCACTTGTTCGACGGCAGCAGCTGGACGGACAGCTTGATGTGACCTCACTGCGCATGAAGGGTGACGACCTCGCGCGACGCATTGCCGAGTTGCAAATTGCGATTCAAGACCGGACCGGGAAGCTCCGGTCCTGTCAAGACAGGCCCGACGCTTGGACGCAAGAGTCGGGTCGTCGTCAGGTGGCACTAGACCAGTGCCGCCAGCGCTTGATGAGCTTGCTACCTCCGGGTTCGACTGCTTCCTCCAGCGTAGATTGGTCCGCATCGGCAACCTTAGTCGCCTCGGGGCAAGCCCAAGACCGCTTGAAGCAGGACCAAGACCGACGTCGCTCATTGGCTGATATTCAGCATCCCGAAATTACATCAAAATCAAAGAAGCGCGCGGACGCGCCGGGTAGCTCGAGGGCGCGGGGCACTGCGCGCGGACCCGGAATCGGGGGGGAAGTGTGCAGTGTCCCATAAGAGAGCCAAGACACAGGCGTTTCTCATGGACTCGGACTCGGACATGGACGACATCTACAGCCCCTCGGAAAGTCGAGCGCCCTCGCGCCATACTGCAAGTCGCATCCAGCACACATGGGTCTCGTCTGAGGAGGACTCCAGCGAAGGGTCCGGCGATTCTGAGTTCATGATCCCCATCCAGTCCAAATAACAAACGAATTTGCGTGACAGTTTCTTCTAAGTGGCGTCGACAGAAGGGTCAGAGCAGAAGACCGGTCTGCCAAGTGACGCTGCACCAGTATCAACATCCGCGACGCCGGCGCCTTCGGTTCTCTCCTGGACATCCGGGCTTCACAAGTACGCCTTATTGAAGAACATGGCGGTTGATACCAGCTCCCTTCCGCCGCGGACATGCCAAGGCGTCACGTTGAGAAGACCAGACTGCTGGCCGACGACGGCACATGGTACCCCGGTCTTGATTGCGCTGAGCCTGTCGCGGACCTCAAGGATGATTTGGTCCAGCTTGACCGGAAGGACCCCTGGCGTAACCAGTTTCAGGATCAAGTGGAACATCATCCGTCATTGGTCATCGGCCTTCTGTGGGGCGATAGCAAGTGAAGTCGTAGGTAGTCGACCAGATAACTCGTAATACATGTCATCATCTCTTTTCATATGTCCGATCGTCAAATCACTTGAACTAATTTTACCATTCTCTCCATAGTTGCACCGAACACGTTATCGTAAACAGTTCCACTCCCATCACGAAAAATAGTCATCACATTCATCATTCCGCTATTCCAATCCGTCACAGTTCATCACAATTTCACATCAACTCCGGATCTTCCACATCTTCACACCGGTCTAGACCAACCGATGCTACTGCGTGTCTTGGTCTTGGTCTTCATGGGTCTGCATCACTGCGAAGAGATTACGACTGACTCGTTCTTGTTTGAATTCTCGTAGAAGAGCCCCACAATTCAAGTCAAGCTCGTCGACCCAAGTTGATTCATCATGGTCCTTCCATCGGACCAGGTACTCTCGGTGAGTCCGACCGAACCTGATCCTCTTGGTCGACCGAACATCCAAGACCTTCTCCGCTTCAAACTCGTCTTCCTCTAATGGTCGTTCCCAACTGTACTCCGGCAGTAACGCTTCATCGAAATCAAATCTTTTTTCTTCGTCTACCATACAGGGAGTTTTGGGTCGATCACGAAATTCTCGGACCAGCTTCAACTTGGACACATGCACAATCGGGAAGACCTTGCAATCTGTACCAGTTGTTACTAGACGGGCAGCGTGCTCACCAATCAGCTCGGCAACACGGAAAGGGCCGTGCCACATGTGATCCAGCTTCTTCGCATAGCCCTCTTTCACTCGGTCTAGGTATAGCCATACCCTCGCCCCTGGTTCTATACCGTGGGGTCGAACCTGGTCATTGGTCCGGTCTGCCCGGTCTTGTGTGGCCTTACGCAGCTTTTCGTTGACGACTTCTTTTGCATGCTGGTAGTGTTTCTGGACTTGCATGCGCCAGCGTCGAGCATCGCGATCGCGGGTCCGGGTGCAACCGATAGGTATCGCATCTTCCAGTGTCGACCGAGGGTCCCATCCATATGTCAGATAAAAAGGCGTTTCTCCTCGGACCCGATCGGTCGACGACTTGAGTGCAAACACCAGCCTTTCTGCATACTCGTCCAAATCTCGCTGGTCTGGATCCGCAACGTACATCTTGATCGCCCTCGTTATGGTCTGCACCATGCGTTCCGCCGATCCATTTGCTTGCGGACGATATTCCATCGTCGCACTCTGTTCTGGCCCAGCATGTTATTGAACGACCGGAACAACTCGGCCATAAAACCGGGTTCCCGATCGTTCCTGATGACCTCGCTGGCGCCGAATCTTCGAAGCACACATTCTTCGTAGCTCTGGGCGATCTGCTCCGCAGACCTAGATGCACTTTCCTTCGCAATAACGAGACCGGTGAACAGGTCTACCCAGATCAGCAGCTCAGTGTTGCCGCGCGTCGATATAGGCAGTGACGGTATGTGGTCCATCGCTATGACCTGGAAAAGGTAGGTAGCTTCGATATTTCCGGGCGATCGCCCCTTGATTACCGGTCTACCCTTTCCGGTCTCGCAATCCGTGCAACAGCCCACATATTTCTGCACACTGCGGAAAAGACCTCTCCAGTGGAAGTGGGACCTGATCTTGTGATAGGTCCTGCCTATACCCTGATGTCCCCCTTCTAGACTCACGTGATAGTGATGAAGGACATCCGGCTGCAGCAACTCGGGGATCACTAATTTCGCTAGTCGGTCCAGGTCTGCACTGTCTTGGTCGGAATCGCGGCGGTAATACAATATTCCATTATCATCCACTTCGTAGCTATCCGCGATCTTGATGCACTCTTTCGCTTGATCGTTCGTCAACTTGGACAGTTCACCACGCAGGTAGGTCTTCAGGTTCATAATCCATTTTTCTTCGTCCTGCGCCTTGAGGATCCGTTCCATCCTTAACTGTTGCACTGCGTATTCGTTCAAACTTTCCTTCGGGAAGGGTCGGCGAGACTTCTGAGCTTTCGATCTAGTCGCGACCATCACATGCACCTGGCCTGGGGCGTTCTTGGGTCCGATCACTTCTGGGAGCCTGTTTATATTCATCAATTCATCCAGAACGGCCTTCTCGGTGATCGTAGCCCCGGTCTGGTCTTGCATGGCCTTCGTCGCGAGGTAGTCGGCGCTTCTGTTCCAGTCCCGTTTCAAGTGCAATAGCTCGTGGTTGGGGTGGTCCTTCAATGCCTTCATTACTCGATCATTTGGTGTCCGTAGTCGTGGAGCCTTGCAGTCGATCTCTCCGGTGATCTGCCTGATCACTAGGTTAGAGTCACCACATATGATGACTCGCCCCTTCTATTGCGACGACAGCAGGTCCAGACATAGAAGTAGACCTCGGTACTCCGCCTCGTTAACAGTAATATCCCGCGTGAAATCGGCAGCGGCCGCAACTATAGACCATTGTGGCAACTTCCACAATATGGCAATATAGGCGCCGACCTTCTTCTTCACGCTTGCCGATCCTTCAAAACTTAAAACCAAGAGCTCTTCGTCATGGTCGACGGTCGGTGGCGGTCTCGAAACTGACTGCCTAGGTTGCTTCCTCGGGGCAATCGCTATCAATGCCTCGTCCACTTCAGACCGAGGGGTGATACTGGCAGATAATGTGCCCAATATCTCTTCCTCGCCCCTGGTGCACTTAACGACCTCGAGGGTCCACTGCGACAAGACCGCCGACCATCTGCCTAGACGTCCGTCCATCCCATTGGCTGATAATAGCCAGGACTAAATAGACCGTCTTGACAGGACCTTTATAGGTCGGCCGACCAGCAGGTTGTAACACACATCCAGAATTCGTATCAACGCCAGCACTTCTTTCTCGACAATTCCATAGTTCACTTCATTTGGTTTTAGCGTCCGGCTCGTAAACGTGACTGGATAATACACACCATCGTGATCTTGCACTAAAGTGGCCGAGATAGCCCACTTACTGGCATATACGATAATGGTAGGCACTTTTTCGGAGGCGAAATGCTTGAGAATCGGTGCCGTCGCCATCTTAACCTTCAACATACCAAAGGCAAACTATGCACGCTTCATATGATCTTCGGCCTCCACTTGCGTACAAACTGCAGCAAGACCAGAGTCGGCGCCCTCCTGTAAAGTTGTCCGGTCTTCTTCGCGTAACATATGATAGTCAACTTCCCGGAGCTCGTACAGCACAGCCGCGTAGATAGCAAAGTCTTCAATGAATCGGCTATAATAATTCAAGCTTCCTAGGAAGTACTGCATTGCCTTCAGCGATCTGGGGAACGGGAGGATACTCAGCGAATCCAGGTCCTTGGGATTAGCCTCTAGACCATTGTTCGAGACCATATGACCTAAATAGGCGACCTTGGACATACCCCAAAAACTTTTCACGGCACTGATAGACAGGTTCCAGCGGTCGCATGTCTCTAACAATCGTTCAACCTTCTCGCACAGATCGTTCCATGACGAGGCAGGTATCAGAATGTCGTCGATGTACGACCGCCTCCCTAGAACGAAGGGTCCTCTTTCCCGATAGGGTTCTCCCTCTCTAAACACATCATAATTTTCAACGGGGTCCCGATCGGTCTTGATCTTGAAGTGTCCGTACAATGCGATATCTATCAGCCTTTGATAGATTTGGGGCGCGTTCTTCAGACCGAACGGCATACGATTCCACTCGAAAAGCCCAAACGGTGTCACAAATGCGGAAATCTCACGGGCTCGATCAGTCATCGAGACCACCCAAAATCCACTTGCCATATCTAGCGAACAATACCACAAGGTCTTGTCGAGGTCTTCCAACAGATCATTAATCAGCGGCATCGGGTAAACCATGAGTTTAGTCAACCGATTTACCAGCCGATAGTCGATGCACAGTCTAATGTCAACGCCGTTCTTCTTGATAACAATTACGATCGGCGAGGCCCATGGCGAGGTTGAAGGTCTAATAATCTTGGTAGCCAACAATCCTTTGATAAGATCAGAAAGCTTTTCCCGGTACTGTGGCGCCACGCGTCGACATCGCTGGGCAATCGGCTTGGCATCTCCAACATCAATATCACAAATCGCACCACGGGCTGCAGGTGGTAAGGCGTTGCCCTTTCCGATCAGCAGATGTCTTTTCTTCCATATGATATTCTTCAACTGCTCGATATGGTCTGGACTGTTAATGTCTTGATCACCCACTTGTAAATCATCCATTGTAACTTCGGGCGAGTCGGCAGACACTTCAGGGAGGACTGCCATTTGGCTTTCCAGCTCCTGAATATACTGTTCCCCGCCTTCATATATACAGACTTGTTCATCTTCTGGGGCGATATCACCTAGACCATCTGGACGGCTGAACGCCCCTGGTCTTGATCGACGGGCTGTCCTTCACTGATATCGGTCTGATAAGGAATACCGTCATAGTCCGACCTAGCAATTTCATGTTCCCCTTCTTCCGTTTCTTGCTCCTCTGTCGCCTGGTATTGTGCTGACACCACGTTGACTAACCTTGGCTCGTCTACGTGACGGTCCACCGTTCCTGGTGACTGCGGCGCCTTTCTTTGGACCAACATCTTTTTTGGGGTGACATAACTTGGTCTTTCCACTAAAGGTGAAGTATCCTCTTCCACCGACCCATCATCTCTGATAAGATCGGTGGTCGATTGGTACGCCAGGTTTTGCCACTCGACATACCGCCTCGACCCAATCGAGACGAACCCCATCTTCCTTGGTACCTTTCCTTCTGCTAACCACATGCCGACAATAGTGTTATTTTCTAGTGTCAGCGGCTTGTCACCGATATTGGTAACACGGACAAAATCACGTCGACCAGCACTCTTTACGAAGGTCGAGACCCACCGATCGCCCCTGGTCAACCACAACTTTCTCGAACGAAAACCTTTCTCAACCGGGGTATCGGCAGACCGACCAACTGGGATAGTGAGGTCTTGGTCCCACCAGACCAGATCGGTATACGAACCATACAGAGGTCTTCGACCACCCAACTGGACCTGGAACTCATCCGGGATCGTAAGCACTCCATGTGACAGGTCTAGGCGAATACCAGCTGGGACCATGAAATCCATTCCTAGTAAAGCGTCTTGACCAGCCAACTTGCCAACCCAAGCGCTGAAAAAGTAGACCAGCGATCCCGACAAAGTAATTTTCACACGCGTTCTTCCTTCGGTCATATAAGCGTTTTCACCGATCCCGACGCATTCTTGTCTCTGGGTATCGTCTATACGACATCCGACCTTACGAGCAAAGGCGGAGTCGATTATCGAGACTTCAGCTCCAGAGTCGAACAACATCGTCGCTTTCTGGTTATTAATCTTTCCACAGGCTTTCGCCTGCTTGAACCATTTATCAGGCGCGTGATACTTCCAGTATCCGCGGGATTCTCCAGGCAGCAAGTCCAACTGCATAACCACCTTAGTCCGGGAGTACTCATCGGTCTTCAGACTGTAGACCGGATGGTCTCGGTCGACGCAATTTGGAATAGAACGTGTATTGTCGGTCTTATCCTCCTTGCCGACATATGCATAGATGTGAACCGTAGAACGCTCGGCTCGATCCAGATTCCAACCTGGCGAGAGTTCTAGCTTAACATCTTTTCTGCGTCCGGCGGCAGCATCCCCGCGTGCTTGTCCGGCATGTACCACTTGCGTATCATGTTAAAAAATTCTTCAATCTTGCAGTGGCCGGCCTCGTGGATCTCTCCACATGACTTGCATACGAAAAGGAAATGGTCAGTCGGGTGGCCGCGTCTCTCGCACTTCTTGCACACCATCTTCTTCCAGCAGTTTGGACCATCATATTTACTCGACCCACAGTGGGAGCACTTCTGACGAGGTCGGTCTGGATCGGACTTGCTTCCGTTCCTTCCCTTCCGGTCTACCTGGTCGGACTTCGACCTGGTCTTCGGGGCAGGTCCCGCAACATAGACGTAACGATACTGGTCTTCATCCGACGACTCCTTTCTGGATTGACTTCCACTTTCCCGTTCCGATCCCGTGCTCTCTTCGTCTACGATCGCCTTGACCGCTCGGGTAGGTCTGGTCCAGGGCCTCTTGACCGGATTGGTCTGGGTCTGGGTCTTGGATCGGTAGCGACCTGATCCACCAGCACTCTTCGCCCTCATGCTACGCGACTGCTGTAGCATCCATTGAGTCTGTTCAACTTCACCCGCGTCCCTAAGACGCAGCAGAGTAAGCTGGTCCGCCAGTTCTTGATCGTCCAGGGTACTAATGTAGTGACCCACATGTTCCAGAGCAGCACCGTTCGGCGGGTTATTCTCTTTAATTGTTATGCCGGCACGAAGTGCAGCCACGTTCAACCGATGCAAATATTCGATCGGTGTCTCGTCGCTCCGCTTCTGCATATGGTGATACTTGCGGGCACTCGAAAATCCGGAGTTACAATATTGCCCTTCAAACTCTGTACATAGCTGGACCAGTCAGACAGGACATCCCGATCTAACTGTTGGATCCAGTTGGCAGCCGGTCCTTTCAACAAATCCCGGAGAATCAGACACCTATCACTTTTCGGGGTCTGGTCTCGCAGGAACGCAGACTTGACCCGACCGAACCAAGACCGGGCCTGGTCTTCATCAGTATCCTTGCCAGTGAAGTCCTTGAGGTCGGTCGTCGCGGCCATACGGATGCGCGGAATCGCAGAAGATCCAAAGTCGTAAGCAATTGTGGAGGCTAGGTTATCCTTGCGTGGCTTGCCAGCGCCCGTACCGTCTGACCCACAGTGGTCGTCAAGACCTCCGACCGACTCCATGTCACAGTCACTTGTCTTACTTGGTCTACGCGGTCTGGCCGGTTGCGGCTTGCGCTTCCCTTTGCCGACTTGCTTACCACTTCGAGTGGGCTTGTCCACAGATGTTACCGATTCCATATCCGCATCTCGGCAAACCTTGGCACTTTGCTGGGTTGACCGGTCTTGGACATGTGGGCGCAGAGGTGGTCTAACCCGGTCTTCCATGAAACTCTCCATCATCGTCTCAAACATGGCTTGGACGTTAGCTGGGGTCATGGGCAACGTGTTGATACCCTCCTTTTGCGGAACTTAGGCCTGTGGGGATCGCTGGAGCCCCGACTGGCAAGAAGCCCTTTTCTGCCGCACGTCCTTTTTTTGTTCCGGCTGGGCATGGTCCACCCCCATAGTCATCCGCTCAACACCGGTCTCCAACTCTGATGAGCTGTTAGAAGCCGGTGGAGACTGGTAGATCGATTCATCATCGGAACCAATATCAACAAGCTCTGTGGAGGCTTCGGCGACCTTCATTGCCGTGGTGGTAGTTGGGCGGCGAACCGCCCCCACCAGTGGCACCAAACGGTCGTGGAGGTCCGACATCGATGTCTCCAGTCTCCAAGCATCAAATTCAAACAATTTATTGACACCGGCGGGGTTCTGCATTTTAATGCCAACCTCCGCCAACATCGCCACCAAATTCTTGACGAGCAGTAATGGTCGATCACTCTGGATCGGCTCGGTAGTGGGACCAAGAAGACGGTCGGGGATCTGGAGGTTCAACAACCGAAAGACCACGTCAAAACGAACAAATAGTTTCAGCTCAAAAATGTAGTACATCTTGTTTAGGTCTTCTTCAGTGATGCCTCCATCTCCGACCTGCGACTTTTCTTCGAGGTCGTCTTCGTCGGCCGGCATTCCCAACCCTTTCTTGGGAATCTTGGGTAGCTTGGGGACCTTGGGGAGGTTGGTCTGATCGTTCTGATTAGCTTCCAAGTATTTTTCGTCTTTTGATTTTCCATCAACTTTTTTATGAAATACATAGGATCAGGACCAAGGTCTTGATCCTTTCCGGGACTATAGCAAGACTTGCTATTGTCCCTATCGGCTCCGGTGGGAGCCTTTTGGGGAGGAAAAAAATATTAATCCCGATCTGGTCCTCCACCAGGCCAGACCGGACATCGCCATCTTTATCGAGAACGAAGACGTAAGGTGATAGTTTTTCCTTACGCCCTCTCCAGAAAGATTCCAAATTCAAATCTTCAAATTCAATCTTTGATGACACCTCGCGGTGATATACACGATCACCAAGTGATCCGGGCACGCACCCCATTGTGGTGGAGTCAAGTTCAAAATCGAATACATTTGTATCGACAACCTGACCACCACCATCGTGCCC
>JAPDHQ010006231.1:0-11655 GCA_026184515.1 Peronosclerospora sorghi | reverse complement strand
TGATCAGGCTTGATCAGGCACTAAAAGTAGTGGAACAGCTGAGATCCGACTTGATCAGGCTTGATCAGGCACCAAAAGTAGTTGATCAGCTGAGATCAGACTTGATCAGGCTTGATCAGGCACCAAACGTAGTTGATCAGCTGAGATCAGACTTGATCAGGTGCCAAAAGTCGCTCAGGTACAAGTTGGTGCGGTCTGCGAGTTGTTGATCGCGAATCACGAGTCGAAGAGTGTTGATAGGGTGTTGATCGGCGAAGGGGTACTTGATCAGGCAGCGGAAGTCTTCACTGCCCGATCACGGAGCCTCTGAGTTCTTAAACAGCTAAAGGAAAACCCAAATATCTGTATTCCTAGCCTAGACCTACGAGGGGGGTAAATTTCACTTAATCCACCTAGAGTTCGCGTGGGGCGCTTACAGCAGCCGAACTCTAGGGGCCAAACGTGAACCAAACGTGGGGAGGTGAGAGCACTGCTCAACCACACTCTCAAGACCAAAACAAACCTTTATAGAAGAACCGCTGACACAGCGGGCGGAGTCGCGGAGTGTGTTCTCAACACTCTACGTCTGCCGGTGGGCCAAAAATGCACAAAGTGCTTCCGCCCGGGACGTAGAGGTGTATGCTAATAAGGGAGGCGCAAAGGTGCCGTCCCGGAAACGATCTGCTAGATCGAACGCAAAAGGAGAACTTTATTATTGCTTAAATCCTAAGAACTACCAATTTCCTAATATCCACCAATCAGAACTACCCGTTCCAGCGTCCTCCGTCGACCAGTAGACCTGATTTGTCCGTCGTCCGTCGCCGCTCGTCGATGTTCGCTGAGTACCTGTACGTAATCTTCCCATCTTCCTATGCCCTGTCTATGTCCTGACTATGTGCACCACGGTTGTACACGCAACTGTATACGCCGTGGTACCCACAATCCTATACGATTACGTAACGATTTTGACCGTAATCGCCCCCCCCCTAAATTAGGCCCTATAATAAGGCCCTATAATAAGGCCTTATAATAAGGCCCTATAATAAGGCCCGTTATTGGGCCCAATTATAACACGCTTTACAACAGCCGCCCCTGATCCTCGTCCCAGCCGTACGGCGGTTGGGGCGAGGGTCGATCATGCCGTATGATATCGTGGATCATGTTACCGTTGGTCGGCTTGTCCACCATGACGTCATCGGCCAGGTGATAATCACCCATCAATCTGCCTGTCCCTTCTCCCGCCGATCAGGTCCCGTTCTATCAGGCTGTTACCGTTAGTGGTACGCCTCTCTCGATCCAGCGATCACCCTTCACCAACCGTGTCATCTGCGATCAATCTGTCTCGATCAGGCATTCCTGCATTTCCATCATGCAAGCGATAACGGACGGCACCGCGGCAAACACCACCGACACTCCTGCCCTGGATCGGGCCGCAGCTGATCAGGCGATCGCTGCAATCAATCGGGCTTACAGTTTGCAAGAGGCCCTACACGCGCGTGATGATCAGATCACCACGTTATCTGACTCGCTCGCGATGAGTGAAGACACTGTCGCGATGCTTCGGCAGCAGCTCGCCCGTGCCGAACGCGCCGTGGTGGAGCGAGATGTCGAGATCAAGCGGGACGCCTTCGAACAGCTCAAGCCATGCGTGATTTCGTCGACACCACCGTCAATGATCTCCAGACCAAGTTGAAGACCATTGAAAGCGCTATGGCCGATCAAGAAAAACTCATCGTCGATCAACGCGCACAGATCAGGGATCTGGAAGGCCGTCATGCCCGTGATAGGTATCTTCAATCGGTGCATGAAGACACCATCGCTGATCAGACACGGGAGCTGGATCAACTTCAACAGCGCCTAGCCAAGTTACAAGAAGAACACGATCGGGCTGCGTCTGGGAGTCAGCGCTTGTTCGAACAGGTGCTCAGGCTCACCGCCGAGGTTTATAGGCGCAAACACCAGTATCATCGCCTACGAAATAAAAACAAATCCAATTGCCTGAAGATGGACGAGTATACTGACATCATGGCCCACGCGCAGGAACTATCTGATCGGGTCAAGGGAGTGTCTGACCTCCAAACTGAGCTGGACGATCTGCACGCCGCATATTCTCAGCTGGAGAACGAACATTCCGCCATGCAATGCAGCTTCGATCAAGTTTCCGTAGAACGTGGCACGTTTCGCCATCAAGTGCAGGAGGTTAAGGGCGAAGTCACACAGTTACGCTCGTTCCACTCGGACCTTCAGTCTCAGTTGGCCGGTATGTCGTTGCGAATGCAGATCGCACCAGTTATCCGCACCTCTTCGGCGGGTTCTGATCAAGCTACACCGCCAGCTGGCCTTACCGCCTCTCCTGACGGCTCGATTAGCCGCGCCGCCCCTTTGCCTAAAAGGCGTACTAGGCGTTCTCGATCCCCTTCTCGGTTAAGCGGACACGCCTCCTGTGTCCTATCTCGGAGGCGAAGACGGAAGACGATGATCCCCCAAGTCCTGATCAGGGCGATGAAGGCGGATTTCCTGTTCCGATCGCTTCTATTCCTTCCACTCCTACAATTAGCGAGTTCGGGAGCGAGGATCTACCTGATCAAGTCGCTGTCGGGTCTCTTTTTCCGCGTACGGGTGATTTCCGGACGTTGATAGCGATATCTGATGACGCCAGTGACGCCGACATCCTGCCGGGGACTCCGGATCAGCTTGGTGGGTTTGATCTGCGTAATGTCAAGGCCCAAGTGGTCTTTGACTACTTGACCCGCCCCGCAGGATGGTTGTTCCCGGCTGCCGTGCACGCCCCTCCGGCTGATTCATGGTCCGGTCATTGTTTACCCAACCGAAAGTGGAGCTGCTGTATTGTCAATGCCCTTGAGGCGTTCTCATGACCATGTTGCCGCCCCTTTCTTTTCGCTCAGTCGGCTGGTTCGCCGACTTCGAGAGAAAGTACCGGTCGTTTCTCGAACATCACGCGCTGGCGATATGGGAGTCGACGCATTATCTCCCTATCGCTAAAGGCCTTCGCGAGACGGATGACTTCTTCCGGAATTACTACAGCAGCAGCCGCCAACGTAGAAGTCGTGCCGGAGCGACCTGGAAGAGGTTCGTGGATTTCGTCCTGCGGGGGATTATCGACGGAAGATGTGATCTTGACATTTTCCTGGACCCGTCGATCACCCATTGTGCTCTCGACCGTCCTTTGAAGTATTCCCCGGCAGATGATGGGGCGTGGTACCCAGGGTTCCTCTCGGACCCGCCACCCCGGACCCTATTGGACGCTTTGAACGAGGTTGATACCTTTGAACCTTGGCGGGTTCAATATCTTTCCTCCCCTGAAAACCACCCTAGCCGTAAAATCCCTCGGATTCGTCGCAAGTTCTTTGAGTCTAGTTAATCAGTTGATCGTTCCGCCCTTAATCAATAAGCAATATTGATCATGCCATTTCCACTGTGCTTCTTTACTTCCCCATGCATGATATAAACCGGTATTCTGTCGTCTTATATTTCGTTACTCCATCACCTTGTCTCGCAATATCCATCGTAGACACATAACCTTAAGCCATTTATCGCTTCTTCATCCATTGTGAGTTTCGTCAATCATCTTTCTTCAATCAGTAATTCTTCGATCGTAATTCATGACCAGTTTGCCTATCACGCATTAGTTGGACTCTTCGTCCACTTGCATCACGTCAAACCGATGTCTGTTGATACTTTTCCTCTGAAGTCCTTGATCAGAGCATCACAGTTTAAGTCTGCCTCGTCTACACACGACGGCTCAGCATAACATTCCAGTAAACTTGATATTCGCGTAACGTTCTTCCATATCTAGTCTTTCGACCTGATCGGACATCGGTGATACGATCAACTTCAAATTCATCTGGATCTAGCGTCCTCTCCCAGCTGTCCTCAGGTAACAAAGCATCATCGAAGTCGAAACGATCCTCTGTCCCAGCTGTTAGTGCCGTAGTAGGGCGATCTGGAAATTCCTTGACCAATTTCAACTTGGACAGATGCACTACTGGGAACATACGATAGTTGGTGCCAGCTGTAACCAGTCTTGCCGCATGATTACCGATTACCTCATAGACTCTGAAGGGTCCATGCCACATGTGCGCCAGTTTCTTTGCGAAACCTTCTTTCACCCGATCAAGGTATAACCAGACCTTTGATCCAGCTTCGATCTTGTGTGGTGTCACTTGATCATTGTGATTTTCATCTCGCTCAGCCATCGCTTGATGCAATCGAGCGCTCACTTGATCACGGGCGTAGCGATAGTCCTTTTGTAGCTTATATCTCCACCGGCGAGCATCCCGGTCTTTACGCCAAATTCCGCCCAGTTACACTGTCGATTCCAACGATGATCGTGGGTCCCACCCATACGCCAAATAAAATGGTGTTTCACCACGAATACGATCGGGGGTTGAGTTCAGCGCGAATACCAGCCGCTCTGCATACAAGCTCCAATCTTTCTGGCCGGCGTCTGCTACATAAATCTTGATTGCTCGCGTGATCGTCTGCACCGTCCTCTCCGCCTTACCATTCGCCTGTGGACGGTATGCCATAGTGGCACTCTGACGTTGTCCCACGATTTTATTGAACGCGCGAAATACTTCCGACAAAAAACCTGGTTCACCGTCGTGCCGGATCACTTCGCTAGCCCCGAATCGTCGAAACACACACTCTTCATAATTTTCGGCAACTTTCTGCGCTGTGCGAGACGATCCAGCTTTCGCGATCACCATACCCGTGAACATATCCGTCCAAATCAGCAGTTCAGTATGTCCATCCGTCGATCGGGTAGTGACGGGATATGATTCATGGCTATCACTTGGAATGGGTACGTAGCCTCGATATTCCCCGGTTACATGCCCTTGATCGTAGGTTTGCCTTTCCCCGTCTCGCAATCTACGCATTGTCCGACAAACCTTTGTACGCTTCGGAATAGACCACGCCAATGGAAGTATCGTTTTATCCTCTGATATGTACGCCCTATGCCTTGGTGTCCTCCTTCCAATCTCACATGATAGTGGTGGTGGACATATGCTTGTAGGGTCTCGGGTAAGACCAGCTTAATCGAAAGGTGCCGATCGTCTTGATCATCTCTGTCATCGTTGGCTTTTCTTTTAGCGATGTTTACACAGTAGATCACCAATACTTGTTCATCGACATCGTAGCTGTCAGCAATTTTCGCGCAGTCCTTAACCTCGTCTGCGTTCAATCGTGAGACGTCACCATACAGATAACTTCGCAAATCATGAATCCATTTCTCTTCGTCCTGTGCCTTTTTCACCCGTTCCGCCCTTATCCCGGCTATAGATATATTGGGCCACGTTGACGGTCGCGGCTGACGTAGGTTACGTGATCGTGTCATCACTAGTACTTGCGGGGCAGTGGGATCTTTATTCCACGTGATAACTTCCGGCAACCTGTTGAGATCGGTAAATTCCTCCAGCTGTTTCACATCATCGATTTCAAATCTTGTTCCACCCTGCATAGCCCTAGTGGTGATGTCATCTGCACTCTTATTTCACTCTCTTTTGACATGCACTAGATCATGATCCGACCATTCGCGAAGGAGATTGAACGCACGCTGTTGCAACACTTGCAATCGCGGAGATTTACACTCTATTTCGCCGCGCATTTGCCGGATTACTAAATTAGAATCTCCACACACGATTTTTCTTCCTTTGGGTTATCTCGACAGTAGGTCCAAACTTAAAAGCAATCCATGGTATTCCGCTTCAATCACCGTGATATCAGGCGCATAATCGGCTACCGCGGTCATAATCTTCCATCCCGGTAATTTCCATACGATAGCGCCGAACGCACCTACACGTCGCTTGACAATTGCAGATCCATCGAAACTAATCACGTATAGTTCTTCTCCTTTTCCGACCGTAGAATTTCGTAATTCAATCATCTGCCGCGGTTGTTTTTTTGGTGCGATCGCAATCAGGGCCTCATCGATTTCGGTGCGAGGAGTGATACTTGCAGCTAACGCCCCCAGTACCTCCTCTTCTCCCTGTACACATTTCTTGATCTCTAGGTCCCACTGTGATAAGATTGCAGCCCATCGGCCCAATCGTTCGTCCAACCCGTTGGATGTTAGTAACCATCTTAGTGTGGATAAACGCGACAATACAGTGATCGTCTTTCCTACCAGCATCGTGAAGTAAACATCCAAAACCCTTAGAAGCGCCAAAACTTCCTTTTCGACGGGGCTGTAGTTCAGCTCACCGTTCTTCAACGTTCGGCTGGTGAATGCCACGGGGTAATACACTTGATCATGTTCTTGTACCAGCGCGGCGGATACCGCCCACTTGCTGGCGTAAACCACGATTACTGGCGTTTTGTTCTGATCAAAGTGGCGCAGGGTTGGAGCTTACGCAATCTTCTCCTTCATCATGCTGAATGCTACTTTTGCCCTGATTAATCGATCACCTTCCTGATCCATATTCTCCTTGCTCAACGATCGGCTTTTTAACTCTTGATAATCCATTTCCCTTAATTCGTAGAGCACAGCGGCATAGATCGAAAAATCTTCGATAAACCGACGGTAGTAGTTCAAACTCCCCAAAAACGACTGCATGGCCCGTAAGGTGCCAGGTAAAGGCAGATCAATCAGATCATCCATTTTTTTCGGATTTGTTTCCAAACCTCGGCTAGAGACATGATGCCCCAAATAGGGAACTTCGCGTCGCCCCCAGTACGATTTGGTCACGCTGATCGATAAATTCCACTTATCACACTTCTCCAACAAACGATGCACCTTTTCACACAGGGTAGCCCAGGTAGGTGCCGGGATCAAAATATCATCGATATATGACCGCCGCTGCAGTACAGACGGGCCCGGTGTTTGGTCGGGCTCTCCCACCGTGAATACATCATCCGATTCGTCAGCACCGTCCTTAACCTTGAGATACCCATATAATGCGTTATCAATCAACCGCTGGTAGATTTGCGGAGCATTCTTTAGGCCAAAAGGCATTCTTTTCCATTCGAACAATCCAAAAGGAGTGACAAACGCCGAAATCTGACGCGCTCGATCGGTCATAGATACGACCCAAAAACCGTTCGCCATATCCAAAGAGCAAAACCACAGCGCTTTATCCAAATCTTCGAGTAGATCAGAGATCAGGTGCATTGGATACACCATCAGGCGCGTGAGTTGATTCACCGCGCGATAGTCGATACATAGGCGAATATCAACCCCGTTCTTTTTCACAATGATCACTATAGGTGATGCCCAGGGTGACGTAGACGGTTGAATGATCTTGGTAGCCAATAGTCCTTTGATCAAAGCCAATAACTTCTCGCGAAATTGTGGAGCCACATTACGACACTTTTGGGCAATCGGGCGAACATTGCCTACATCGATATCGCAGAATTCCACGTTCAGCAGGAGGTAGTGCGTTCCACTTTCCGATCAACAGATGTTTCTTCGCCCAAATTATATCGCGAAGCTGATCAATTTCTTCCGCCGTGTTGACCAAGGAATCTCCGACTTGCATGTCGTCCCTAGTTACTTCTTCGGTGCTTGCAGATACTTCGGGCAACGTAGCAAGCTGATTCTCCAGTTCTTCCACATACAAATCTCCACCTTCATGGAAACAAACTTGATCATCGATAGGGATTACACCAACTTCGCTAGGATCGGCTGAGACAGGGTGATCGCGCGTGTCTTGAATAGACGTATCTCTTGCAGTAGGTTGTTCAACTCAGTGATACGGGGTCGGACCTTTCATCTCCGGCTCCTGATTGCACCGCGCTTGCACCTCTTGCACCTTTTGTGAGCCTCCGGTTACCAGTGCCACAGATGTGACGATCGGGTCCGTAGGACGTACTATAATACCTCGAGGAGTGGGGTACTCCCTCTTCTCGACTAAGGGACCCTGATCAACACTCTCTTGATCGTCATCCACAGAATAGGTAGACACTTGATACGCGAGATTTTTCCACTCTTTGTAGCGATTAGACCCTATCGAAACAAATCCAGGGCGACGGGGCACATCATCTTTGTTCATCCAGATACCTAAAATCGTATCGTCTTGCGCAATGATCGGATGATCGACGACGTTCGTAACACGCAGGTATCGTAAATTAGCCACGCCCCTAGTGATGGTGGGGACCCAATTTCTTCCCCGAGTAATCCACAACTTCCGAGATCGCTGATCACGAATTAGGACCTCAAAATATCGACCTACTGGGATCTGTTCGTACTAATCGAGTTTCATGTAGTTTCCACTCGATCCGTACAACTGTCGACATCCTTCTAATGGGATGATCACATCATCAGGCAAACTTAGTGCACCATGAGCGACGTCTAATCGAACACCAGCTGGTATCATAAAATCCATACCCAATATAGAATCTTGACCGACAAGTTTGCCCGCACATGCATGGAAATAATAAACCAACGATCCAGCTAACGTAATCTTGATTTTAGTGCGCCCCTCCGTGAGGTATGCACTTTCTCCAATGCCGACACATTCTTTCGTTTGACTCGTGTCGATCTGACAACTCAACTTACGAGCAAAGGTTGAGTCGATGATCGACACTTCGTTAACAGAATCAAATAATAGCGTGGCACGTTCTTTATTGATTTTACCACTCGCCTTGGCTTGTTTAAACAATTTCTTTGGCGAGTGGTATTTCCAAAATCCGCGCGATTCACCTGGAAGTAGATCAACCTCCGTGATCACCGGGGACCGAGAAAACTCATCGATATGGAAATTAGCCAAGCGTGGTAAATCAGGCTGATCACATTTATTATTATCTCTTTCTGCTGCTTGATCAACCCTCTTATTATCCACATATGCAAAAATACACAAGCCAGAACGCTCGTCTCGTACCAGATTCCAACCTGGCGAGCGTCCTAGTTTAACAAATCTTCAGCTTCCTTGGGCAGCATTCCAGCATTCTTGGTGGGATTGTACCACTGGCGGATGCGGTTGTAAAATTCTTCCATATGACACTTGCCCGCATCGTGAACTTCGCCGCAGGATCGACATACATATAAACAATGATCGGTCGGATGTCCCTTCTTGCCACACTTGAGACAGGTCAGTCGCTTCCAGCAACGAAGATTATCGTGCCTGATAGACCCACAATGACTGCATTTCTTCACCGTCCCTTGATCGACTGCACTTGAATCACTTCGATTACCCGATCGGGACTCGCCAGGCTGATCGAGCACCCCTGGTTGGTCGCGTATAGCAGCAATCATGTGACGGCGCTGATCTCCATCGCTTCCGCTGTAGTCGGCACTTGATTCTTCACTTCCAGACGACACCTTAATCGCGCGTACTGATTTGGGCTTTCGCGCTGGGGCCGGTGCCCGATCATCGCCGAATTTCTGGCGGAATCGGCTGGTACCTACGGCCGCCGTTGGCTGGTACCACCTATTACGTGCATACGCCCGCAATGTCTCTTTCAGGTCTGCCGCGGTGTCCAACCGCAAAAGCGCCAGTTGATCAGCAAGATCGCGATTGGCCAATGTATCCAAGAAATGTTGTACATGTTCACGTAAAGTCGTGGGCGATCCATCCCTGATCGGCAACTTGGCTCGCAATCCCGCCACATTCAACCGGTGCATATATTCGATTGGGCTTTCGTCCGACCGCTGCTTCGTATAATAGTATTGGCGGGATGCCGATTGTCCACTTCCACAATATTACACTTCAAACTCATCCACAAGATTTTTCCAACTTGATCGAGTGCTTCTACTCAGCTGGCGATGCCAATTGCGCGCTGGTCATTTTAGTAGATCGCCTAGGATCAGACACTTTTCAGGATCAGAAGCTTGATCCCGCATAAATGCTGACTTGAGGCGACTAATCCAATTCCGCGCTTGATCTTCATCCCCTTCCTTTCCCGAAAATTCTTTTAGATCACTGATCGCAGACATTCGGATCCTGGGAATCGTCTGTTGACCAGGCATCCCAGTATGTGCGGATGCAACGCTGGATCATCGTGGTAGTGTGATCGGCTCATCTGGGTCAATATACTCGCTCTGGGATCGTTGATCATGGAACGAATATACTGATTCCATGTCAACGTCCTTGACCGTTGCCGATCTTTCTGGCTTCGAGTGCTGCTGACGCAGTGAATGCACAGATTCCATGTCAACGTCCTTGATCGACTCAGCTCTTCCAATCTTTAGCTGGCGTTTTTTTTCTGTCGACGACTCCATGTGTCGGCTTGCGTCTTCCTTCAGCCAGAAACTTCTCCATAGCCTTATCAAAGAATTTCTGCAGCTGTGGACTTTGCGATACTTGATCATCTTCTGCTTTGATCGATTGAGGTTCCATCTTAAGAGCCGAAAACTTGGATTTATCTTTCTGGCAAACTGTCATCCTGGTGATCTTGGACTCTATGCTCCCGGCACTACTCGACTCCGCTTCAAATTCATCGCCTTCAGAAGGGGCAGATTCGTAGCACGATGATCCCGTGTGTTCTGCTGCGTTGTTTGATGGACCTGCTTCAATCTTCAACGGAGAGTGCGAGGGTTTCAACTTAGTGGTTTGACCCACGATAGGTAGCAATAGATGAAACAACTGCTGGGTAGCTTCATACAGATCTTCTGGATCCTGATCAAACACCTCTTCAGCATCGTAGGCGCCTGTCGTCAGACCTTCCTGCTTGATCAGGCGTGTTAGCCTCAGTAAGATCGTGAGCTTGTCTCTCCCATCCGTAACTGGCTGATCGACCGGTCCGTTCAGCTTCCCGCTGATCATGACCCCAAGCAGGCTCATGATCGAATTCGTCAATAAGAAATCTTCCAGTTTTCTTTTATAAACCTATCGGTAAAACGTTCTCACCAGATCGGCTTCCGTTGGTGGTGTACTTGATCTACTTTCGTCGCTCTCCGACCCCGGCGCCTTCATCAACACTTTCGGCTGGCCGGACTTGTAATACTTCACCACCGGATACCTATCCGGATAATTATATACACATATTTTTGGCGGATCATAACTTGCGTTCTGATCCGCATGGTCTCCCGAAGGAGCCTCGGGAGGTGGTTGAAGCTTCTCCTCCTTTATTTCATCAAGATTCCTCCCCGGGTCCCGATGATCAGCATTTCCTTTCTTCTTCAGGCATGACGACGGCGAACTGACTTCCATCATCACAACCTCCTCCTCCTTTTCCACCTTTATCTTCACTTCTTCTTCCGCTTCCTTTTTCACTTTCACACCAGCGTCGTCTTGCGTCGAATCGCGGTGATATCCCGCGTCTCCCAAAGATCCGGGCACGCACACCATTGTGGTGGAGCGGCTGATAAAAGTTTTTGACGCTTGATCAGGCGGTACCACGGCGCCCGGACTGCTGACCAACGAAGGGGGTCCTCCGGTTTTCCTTGACTGCTTGTGTTTCTGCTCACCTTGTGTACCCGACGGCTCAGGCGTGGGTCGCTCTCCAGGTGGCGGGGATGTAAACACGGCAATTCCTTGATGCAAGATTGGGGAACTTGTAATGAGCTGATCGAGGTGCTGATCAGACATGATCCGGTATAATCGAGCTCGAATCAGGTGCAAACAGGCTTGATCAGCAGTGATCAGGCTGTGTCTGGCACCGAAAGTCGTTTATCAGCTGTGATCAGACCTGATCAGGCTTGATCAGGCACTAAAAGTAGTGGAACAGCTGAGATCCGACTTGATCAGGCTTGATCAGGCACCAAAAGTAGTTGAT
>JAPDHQ010006230.1:0-16065 GCA_026184515.1 Peronosclerospora sorghi | reverse complement strand
CGCAAGGCGTATGGGAAAGACCCACAATGTACGGCGCTTATCAGCGCGTTGGATGGAAAGGGACTTGGCTCGTCTGAGCCTACCCTGTTAAGTCGAGCTAAAGCTCGGTTACACCGTTACAGTTACTGTGACGGTTTGCTATATTATAGCGAGAGCGCGGAGGACACTCCGCGGGTGGTTGTTCCTCATGATGAGTAACTAAAGTACAGAGTCCTCTTGAGGCACATGACGCCCCTACCGGGGGTCATTTAGGTTGGGGTATGACCTACAGCGCTTTAAGCGCTTTGTATTGGTGGCACAAGATGTACAAGTGGGTCGGTGCGTATATACGCATCTGTGAGACGTGTCAGAGGTTCAAACCCTCTCCAGATTAAGCTGCGCCTTTGGCGAGCTTATCCGATCCGACGGACTGTTAGAAATCCATTAGTATGGATTTTATCTTCGGTTATCCGAAGGATAAGGCCGGTAACACCGGCATATTGGTCTTTGTAGCCCGTTTGAGCAAGATGACTCACCTGGCGGCGGTTCCAGAGTCCATTGATGGACAAGGAACAGCAAAAGTGTTCCTAGACCGTGTCTTTCGACAGCATGGTCTACCTGATTCCGTTGTGTCGGATCGGGATCCCCGTTTTACGGGACAGTTTTGGGGGGGCGTTGTTTAAGGTGCTGGGCACCAAGCTCCTCATGTCCACTGCGGATCATCCGCAAACGGACGGTCAAACAGAACGCGTTAATCGCGTTGTAGAGGATATTCTCCGGAGTTTATGTCCGGATTCTCCAAAGAGTTGGAGTGAGATACTTCCTATGGTCGAATTTGCTATAAACAATTCGGTCCATGCATCTACGGGGTTTACCCCGTTTTACGTGAACGGATTAGTGAATCCGAGGGTTCCGTTGACGCCACGTGTCTGTGGACCAGGGCTTGAGGGGGAGTATTCCCTGATGTCAGCCCTGTATCTGTTCGAAAGAACATCGATAAGTTCTAATCGACGCGCCTTAGTGTCTTACGACACGTCTGCGATGCCATGGCGGAAATCCAAGACAAGCAGATGTAGCAGGCTGACCTCAAGGGTCGGCGTAACGAAAGGGAGTACAAAGTAGGAGAAGTGTTTTATTAAACGATAAGAATCTTCCTACACATGCAGTTTCGAATGTGTTACGAAACAAACTGCGCCCCGGGTTTGTGGGGCCTTTCAAGTTGATAGCCCGAAAGGGCTTGGCGTACACCTTAGATATTCCGAAGGCGATGCGTACGCATCCAACCTTCTATGTAGGTATGCTTAAGCTATACCAGAACCCGGAGGCGAGTCCCCTCTTGGAGGGGGTTGAAAAGGAAGGTAGCCATAAGAGCCGTAAGACACGGCAGAGCGGAGGAAGTCCGACAGGGCAGAAATACAACCCTGAAGCTCCGCAACGAGAGACTCGAGGGAGGAAACCGCCCCTTGAGGCGTTCATTCGCACGCCCCTCGTCGCGGAGTCCCTCTTGGGCATCCTGGATGCGACGGCTGTGTCAATCACAGTGCTCGTGGAACTCACATCGCAATAGCGCGACCTCCTCCTCCAGTTCTCGATACGGAGGGTACTCCACATTATCATGTGGAGCGTCTGATGGCACGACGCCATCATCGGAGTGAGACCCAGTACCTGGTGAAGTGGAAAGGTTATCCACATTCAGAGAATTATTGGGAGTCCGAGACTCCGCTGCGGCAGGACTGCCGTGACGTCGTTGACGCTTTTGAGCGGGAGAAACCCGCTGAGAGTCAACGACCAAAGGGGCGGAAGAGGCCCCTTCACTCCCAGTACCTGGGAGTTTGCCGGAGGCAGATGCAGAGTTTGCATTCCTCTCCGGCACCACATCGAGAGCAGGGCGCGTGTAATAAGAGGCAGGTAAGTGGCCCAGCGCTTTGGCCTGGCATACGCCAAGCGCAATGCCCTCTCTACCCGAACGTTGGGTTCGGAATAGCTGTTATACAGCTCATCAAAGTTGTGGAGGTGCTTCTCCCTTTCCGCCCAAGCGCGGAATGCCCGTTCTGCCTCCTCAACATTCTCGTCACGTAGGAGTACGTAGGGAACCTCGTGGAGGGGCTCAACGACGGCACCCCGTGCCTGTTTCCCGAGTCGCACTCGGTACGACTTGACAGTGAACTGCTTCGGTGTTAGCAGTTTGACCCGAGTTGTTTCCGGCGCGCGATTTCACGCGGAAGTACGGCCGCAGGGCCGGCGATATATGAGGCTAAACCCCTCTTTACCTCGTTTTTGGCCTTCCTTTGAGGGTCACGAGGACCCTTCCGTGCCGGTACGGCATGTAGGGCTTCCTGAGCCGTGTCTGGCTCATCGGTGATGGTCGCCTTCGGCGACCCGGATGCATCATCCGCAGTTGGTAGAGGTGGCGCACGAGTTAGTGCGTTTTCCCCACGTGTGGGGAACGCGTTAGACTGTCGACATCGCCGTTCGGCGTTGTCGGAGCGGTCAGCCTTTGGGGAGATATCCCCAAGGGCACCCGCTTCCGAGTGATTGGAATAGTTTCCATCCTCTCCCCGAGTTGAATCCTCAGCACCACTAAAGGTGCTCATGTTTAGCCAGAAGTTCTGGCAGTTGGAGCTCTCCAACTAAAATTGATTTATTGCGTAAGCAATAGTCTTGATGGGGGAGGATGTAACAGGGTTACATTCTGGTTACATTTAGTTATGTGGTGTATGTAAGTACACTACGGTTGAGGTCAGTGTTGACCGGTTCGAAAGGTTTGGACCTATTTTTTTTGGTTATTTTAACCAATATGGCAGGAGCCCTTGGTGGAGGCGTGGCAGGCAGCCACGTGTTAGTACACAGGTGGTGTACATTACATTTTGGCTAGGAACGAATTTAGTAAGTTCTACTTAGTATTACATATAGTTTACATTAGTTTAAATTAATTTAGGCTAATTACATATTAAATATACATTCAGTTTACATTTCACTCAAAAGACTGCAGGACGCACGACCTCGACCGGTCGCGCGCGCAGTGAGTGTTGTAGTGTAAGGGAATTCCTTCCCTTAGCTACCCCCTTATTAAGGGAGCCTTGTGTCAAGGCGGTTAGCTCGTGCTAACTAGTAAACCAAAGAGAAATCTTGGCCCCGAGTAAGAGAGTACTCTCTTACTAAGCCCTTTTATAAGGGCGTATCGGCTAAGTAGCGGCACCTCGCCGCTTTAGGAAAGTATTCCTCTGTGCGCTCGCCGCACCGTTCGTGTACGCACCGGCTACAGGTAGAGTGTTTCGCGCTCTTTGTACACTGTGAACGTTGAAACGCGCACAGACGGCAGGTTACACGACATGCATTCCTGAGATACCATGTTCCATTATTCTGATACCATACTGACCGTGGTCGAGTGGTTCACTGCTCACTACGGGACAGAAAGGTCCCGGTTGAATTCCGGAGCCAAACCAATCTGGTTTGTTTCATCAAAAAGTGTAATGTGACTAAACAAACAATTATTCTGATACGGTGCGCTAAAAGTAAAGGGTGCGCTCGTTTAGTGTCTCCCGATCTGCTTTGGCACTGATTGCTTGAAATGATCTTGGCCCCTTCACTTGAATATCCGAGGATCAATTATTCGGGTTCGAACACTCCCCTTTCGTTGTAATGTGAAGTAAGTATCGTTCAAATATGCGTGTTATACTATAAAAAAGATTACTGTTTTTTCTTTAGCCCTCTCACAAATGGGTAACAATACTTTTGCTCATGTGGCTTGCTCGGTTTGCGATAAGAAACGGATGAGTTTGGGAGGATATAAAAATTGCCCCATTAAGCGTCTTCAAGAGCGAGAAGGAGTGGGAAGAGAGCAAAGAACTACTGAAAAATAAAAAACAAGAAAACAAATTAAACCAGCTGCGCAAGCTTGAAGGAGGATATAGCTTTTTTCCAGCTGACGAGTCTCGAAGATGATCAATATCAAATCTGGGCCAGCGTCAATGGCAATTGGACCGCTATCGTCGCAGACGGAATTGTGACGAGATGGAGGAAAATCCACCCAGACGCACCAGCTTATTATTACACTTCTTATTATTCACCCTCCATATTTTAGAAAGAAGAAGAATCGTTCAAAACTCCGATCAATATTGAGGTCACAAATTGCCGATTTTGATTACTGTCCAGTCATAGCAAGACGGGGTTATGGGACTCATTTCATTCCACTTTGAAGAAAAGCAATTCGTCCGATCTACTATCGCTGTTAAGACTAGCGGATATCGAAGATATGGAAGGAACCATCCGCGTCTGATAACGCAAAAAGAAGCAATCGAAAAATGAACAATATTTGGTCGCTTCTTTTAGGGTAAAGCAAGTACCGCTACAGACCCATACAAGGCAAGCAGGACCGCGCAGTAAAGTGATAAGGCGTTTTCAATACAACAGTGGAGAATCAGATCCAGACGACAGCGGAGTGGTCGAATCTGGAGCCTACCGCGTTTATCACGGCCGAGATCATGCAAACAGATCGCCAAAAGACCCTGGATAGTATTTCCATCGATCCGGTGAGTCCGACCTGCCAGAAAAAAGCTTTTACACTGTAGATAGATCAAGCGTGACAATCGGGGGTGTTGAAAAGCATGACATGATCATACTCATTCGTGCGTTGCGTCTGTAAGAAGATTCACGTAGCGGTACAACGTCCAATGGGCCAGGTTTTAATCTGATGTGCCAGTAGTACAAGTCAGATCATTATTCCAGAATGATGATCTGATAAGAGCTAACCAGGCTGGCGAATGTAATGAGCTCCGAGTTTTAAGCTGTACATTAATACATAGTGTTGTTGCGTGTTCTTACCTTTCGCCATAACGTAGTCGTAACACAGCTATGTATACTCCACTTGCTCTTAATGTATAGTATCCACGTGAATATGCGTAATCAATTAATCTGACTGTAGGAAGACACAGGTTGTAATGTCCTTTGTATTGTAGTGTGTATGCGTAGCTCGAGGACCGATTAGAATACTGCTTGTGTCTTGTACTCAGGCGCGCTATTTCCAGGAGACCGTCCAGTCACTAGCTACACGTGGCACCTTTATAGTAAAAGTAAAAATTATATTATGTAAAGTTACCTATGTGCTCAGTCCCACTTATATGCAACTGATAGTATCCTGATGGATAGCTGTCGCGACCCTCTGTAAACTGATTGAGCGGATTAGCCTCGCGATACGGCCGTCGCGATATGGCCGTCGCACTGGACATCTGATTGGTCAAAAGAAAACAATTTATACTCCAATATCAACCAATGGGGTTCATTATCATGGTAAAACGTTTAAGCCTAAATGGCTGTACGTATTTCCAACACTCCTCCCGAAACACCGGAGGCTGCATTTTCGTCAATCCAACATCAATTCAATGAATCTTCCCTCAATCCAAATCAATACTCAATCGCAATCCTTTTGTCCGATGCACAATCAATTCCTTAGTGTTGTTCTAATCTCACGAAACTCCTCCTTTTCTCCATCAAACAAGAAAATCAATTCCATGTTGCGTATTCGAACGCTTTATCCCGCTAGACAACATTCGTGCTCCAATCCGTGGTCCCATCTTCCACTAATTGTTCGATAATGACACCCAGCGTCTTGCACAGGTTTGCAAGCTGATCATTTTCAATATTCTTCCATAGATTTCCAAATGTGTCTCTCTTGTTTCTTTCTCGCCCAGGACATCAGTCAGCTGCGCTTGAGCCTTTTCCAGCTCGTCTCGAGTTTTACTGGCACTCAACCCCGCGACTTGCAATTTACCCTCCAGCTCCGCCTTTGCACCAGTAAGCAGAGCAACGTGCTTTTGCAACTTGGACTCTGCTTATTGACTTTCTTTCTTGACATTGAAGCGCTCTTCGTCAAGTTCGGCCTTTATCTTGTTAATTGCCCGTTGTTTTCTTCAGTCAACGATGCAATGGTTTGAGCCAGTTTTTTCTGCATGTCACAAAGCTCTTGCTTTGTCTTGTGCATCTCTTCGGAGTGCGTAGTCTGCTCCCTCCATCCCTTCATACTTCTCAATTGTCGAACCATCAACGGTATGCAACATCTCATACATCATGTCTTCTTCTTTCGTGTTTACGCTGTCTACTCCCAGATCAGATACCAACTCAACGCGCTGTCTATCACTCGTCGCTGCTTCCATCTCTTCTATCTTTTTCTCCTTGTTCTTCTTGTTCCTTTTCTTTGATTTTACCTCCTTCAGAACCGTTTGCTTGACAACTCGATTTTCTTTTTTGTTGTCATCAAACATGCTAATGCCTTCTTTGTTTGTTCAATATGCGGTCTGTTTGTGCTCCATTGGTCCATAAGCTCACGCGTAAATCCATTACGTTCACTAACTTGATCATCCACTTTGGCACGAGAAACAGCTCGATCTTCTTTATAGCGATTTAGTATCTCGGCCGCTTCCTTCAGTTCATCTGATTTAGCTGCAAGAAGAGCCCTCGTATTCTCTAGCTGCGTCTCAAGAGATCCGCGCTCCTCCATCGTCTGCGTCTTTTTGCGGTTCAGGCGCTCAACGTGTTCCTGCAGCTCATGCAGCTCTTCAATTGCACGCGCATGCGCCTTCTCAAGAGTTTCCACCTCAGTAGAATGCAATCTTACTAGGCTCTCCTTCTCTTTTCTTAATGCATCAATTTTGGTCAGAAAAAATGCAACTTCCTTGCATTCTTCTTTCCACCCTTCCTTTTGTCGTGGCTGCGCTTCTTTTCTTTAACCGATTTCATTTTGTACGAAATATGTGCCATTCTTGTGTGAAAATGATGAAGAGATCCCTTCTGAACATCGTTATCACCAGTTTCCATGATAGCATTCACCATCTCTTCATAAAAACTGCTTGAACCAAGCTTTTCCATTCGCTTCGTATGTACATGAGCTACAAACACAGAGTCAAAATCTTTCACTGCAAACAAAGCTTTATTTCCCAGTGTGACAGTCATTTTTGTTCCTCTGTCCTCCAATCGGCAACCTTTCTTCCTCAATTCTCCAAACGATATCATATTTCTCGCTAATCCTGGTGCGAAAAATACTTCAGACAGTGTAATAGTTGTATTTCCAGTGGGGTCCAGGTCGCTAACGAGCCTTACCTTGCCCATCTTCGTAACCGCAATTGATCGCCGTCAGGTAGGGTTAGAGAATCCTTCCCGTCACAAATCCTTACGTCAAATAGTGCATTTTTGTCAGACACTAAGTGACAGCTTGCTCCGCTATCGAGGATTCATGAATCCACATCAATGTTACAAGTTTTCTCCACATTTCTCGTCCTCGAATCGAAACTTTTCATGGTCGACAATGCGTAATCCTCTTTACCTGCACTTTTGTGACTTCCTTGGTCATTTTCCTTGAGTTTCTGCTTCCGGTTAGGACAGTTTCGACTAATATTTTCCTTCATTTCCACAGGAATAACAGTAAAATATTCCTTTCGCCTCATTCATGGCATTTGCAGTGTGCTTTCCGCTTCTCCTTGCAATATGCTGGTCGTCATCTATTTCTTTGCGCCCAAGCAATTATTTCCTGCGCATGTTGCAGGTAATCCTGCTATGGGGGTTGTACCTCACCATTAACGCCAAATTCAATTCGCCGCGGCATATTTTACAATATTCTCGTGAATTAATTTCTCGCTCGACTCGCTTTCCTTCGCAAGCGCCACCAAGTAAAGGTAGTGCTCGGTCCAAGAGCGCCTTGGGTCCTTTTCAGCGGAAAATAATGTCGCTGCCTGCTAATGTGAGATGTGGACCTTAAATGCATTATACATTGGTCCATGACGAAAAATAGTTGTGGTGTAATTTGCCACCAACTTCCAATATTTGAGCGAAAGTAGTTAGCTGCCACTCCATCTAAATGTTCTCCAAGCTTGTTAACTTTCATCGTTCATCCCAAACGAAACCAGAGGCAATTAAAGCTACTTCTAGCGCCTCGTATAATAGTAGTGCCCACTGCTTAAATCCTGATCCTAACCCAGGATATATTTCGGCACCCGTGAAACTTTGCACGTTCAACTTCGGTATTTTAAAACTCCTCCCTTTCGTGTAGAGATTCCCCATTGGAACTCCACCAGGGTGCATCCCTCTTCCCATATCATACATCGGGTGATCATTCTGTGGTGGTTTAGGAGCCACCCCGGGTGTAGGTGCGCGATATTTCGCTCTCTGGTCGAGCATCTCATCACCACTCAACTCATTTAACGTCATCTGCTTGCCAAACGCCATAATTCTGGATTGCATCTTTAAACACACTGTTTCCGGAGTCATACGAAAATTTTCTCTCCGAATCCGGCGTACTTGGTGGAGACACCGTACTGACGTTCTTCATAGCCTCTATCTGGGCCTTCAACTTCTCAATATCTTCCTTAATGCCCTCGCATCATCTTGCGAGGCTCTCGTGTCCTCATTCATCGTTAATTGTATCTTTTGGTAAGAATTAGCGTATTAAGCTCCAAACTCCAAGATACGTGATAAACACCAAGAAAATCTTCTTGTATCGAAGCGATAAAATCACGTAAGACTGTTACCCTGTCTAAGGGGGCTTTTCCTTTAATTTAATAACTTGGGACTGCACTTGTTTACACGGAGCTCCCTTGGGCTCATAACCTGTAGGAAGACGCAGGTTGTAATGTCCTTTGTCTTGTAGTGTGCATGCGTAGCTCGAGGAACGATTAGAGTCATGCTTGAGTCTTGTACTCAGGCGCGCTATTTCCAGGAGACCGTCCAGTCACTAGCTACACGTGGCACCTTTATAGTAAAAGTAAAAATTATATTATGTAAAGTTACCTAAGTGTTCAGTCCCACTTATATGCAACTTGATAGTATCCTGATGGATAGCTGTCGCGACCCTCTGTAAATTGATTGATCGGATTAGCCTCGCGATATAGCCGTCGCGATATGGCCGTCGCACTGACATCTGATTGGTCAAAAGAAAACAATATAAACTCCAGTATCAGCCAATGGGGTTTCATCATCATGGTAAAACGTTAAAGCCAAAATGGCTGTACGTATTTCCAACACAGACCCTATGACAAAACAATCGAAACACTCCACTTATATCCACTTCACTAATACTTGGTACACAACGTGATATTCACTGTCTTGTCACACAACTACCCCACAGGGAAAAGTGTTAATAAAAGAAAAAAATGTAAAAGTGATATATTTTGACTAGACTAAATTATAGTCTGCCACAAATTATAAAATTTGTGTACACCTATTTTAGACACTTGTGCGCTGATGCACCATCCTTGGACTAACATAACATCTTGGCACATCTTCATATTCCAACACATAGGTTGAGAAAGGCCCTGTTCAGCTTAAGAAGGATAATTTCCACACCAATATATATTAATTGATGACCACTTGGTCGCAAGTGTTCGTGTTAAAGCACATTCCAGGCCCAAAAACGGGGATACATGTGGCGAGGCTCGTTAAGGGTGGACGAGCTTATCAGATGGTAGGACGTAATACTGATCTCCGCTGTACTGATGACAGGGTGTTCTCGATAGTTCAAGTCTCCAAACTCAAGGTTGTGAAAAACTACATGCATGAACAAGCCAGTCGGAAACGGATCAACGCTATGCAGAGATGGTTCGCATCGAAGTTTGAAGCTAATCCGGAGATATTTATGAAAGCATACCAGACTCTGAAGACTCTGGTTACCAATCAGTACGTTAGGGCAGCTCGTCCCGCACCAGCCGTGAAGTCAATCATGGTGAGCTGCTATGTAAGATAATCTGTTATTTTTGACCCTCCATGTTTATTTTTATTAAATGCATTGAAGTATGGGGAATGTTAAATCGCCCCCCCCCAATTGTTAATTCTCCCCCCCGCCCATTTCTACATATCGATGTAACAATGTCCTTTTTATATTGTAAATAAGTTAGAGCTAATGGCCGTCGCCTTAGCCTTCGAAATTTACGATGGCTAGCGAGCTGTTAAAGCGAAAGTGCAAGTGGATGAAAGCGATCGTGTATCCGTAGAAGATTATTATATTTGTGAGTACTATGACATTCAACATACCGTCGAGAAGCTCCGCTGCATGTGTTTGTATTGTTCCAGATGAAATCTTCCAGCTACATGGAGATGAATGTTTGATGTCTCGACACGAGCGTGGTGAAAAACTATTGAACATTGTAGTCCGGGATGTTTTGACAGCCGCAGACGTGACGACATAACGCAGAGAGGGTGGAACGATGGCAGGTAAGCCTCATAGAAGCTGTGCCCACCAATTCCGAGCCAAACATGAGGTATAAAGCTGTTTGGTAGAAATTTCGTGCGAAGGGAGTATGATGAAGAGCTGCAATTTTACGTGATCGTGGAAAAAACGGTACACGTTATCTCCGCGTTGAGATTCGATCTATCGCAAGACGCCACGAAAACTGAGTCATCCAAAGGTACTGGGGTCACTAGATTTCTTACGTTGACATGTAAGCGCCTTCAACGCTGTTAAAAAAAATGGCGTCTATCTCGTTAAAACGACGGAAATGAATTGGAGGTCGTTTCGACAAGGACGTAACGGATGGGCGGGAATTTGGCTACTAATCGTCCGATGATTCCTTACCAAGAGTTTCGGAATGTTGTGATGCAGGCCAACGACCGAGTGTGAATACTATCGACGGGAATATGATACCGCACGCCATCAAAGATGAGGCACAGAGGAAAGCACTCAAGTGGGGATCGGCGGGCTTGTTTTAGCCGTGGCGGCAGTCTCGTGTGGTGAAGCGCACTCAAGAATTTCAGTCACTTTATGTCAGCGGCACGCCGATCGGCTTATCGGCGATCGGATTGGTGAAAATCAAGGAAGCTTTTGGGCCAATCGTGTGCGAGAGGTGTCAAGAACACGGATTTTGGTAAGCCACATGATATTGCGTGTACTTACATATTTTCATGTTTTGTACATATTGGGGACCATAGGGAGATAGTTTTGGTTTTACCGTGTCGTTAATTTTTGGCCTTTAACACTCAATAAGAAGTCGTTAGCATCTTCGCACTGTACATCAGTCGCCTCTGCACGCCGCAGAGTGTTTGGAAGCAGAGGGTCGAATAATCCCCTCTAGCTTGTTATACCCGGCCGGGACGCGTCACAGACGCACTTGGCCCGCTGGAAGTCCCTCGACGGGAGTACGTATTGGTCGACTTCACAAGCGCAAGTTACACAATTTTGGAACGTGTAATCAAGTATTGGATTGTTACGTGGAGATATCGTTCTGGAGTTTATCACGTTCTCATTGGATCTCTATATTGGAGTATTGGACTTTTATTCTCGTATTGGATGGGCTCTACGATCGGTTAAGCGATCTGCCCTTTGAAGTATATTTACTTGGAGTATAACTGGTCTGCCCGTACCCAGGGTGAAGAGTTCTACCCAGGGTACACTACCCAGCACGGTCTCACGTTTTTAAACCTCACATCAATTCCCAGCACCGATCCACCAACTGTGTAACCAGCCCATTCCATCGGGTACACAAGGTGAGATGACGAACGAATCGGACCAGGCGTACTATGCTGATGATCGGTCGTCTGCTAGCAGCGGACGATCAGATCGGATCGTAGGCGAGGTTCGCGGGGTACCCACCCCCGTCAGTTGGAAGGCCAGGCACGATGGTGGTCAGGTTCTCGACACTACGCTGTTTGATTTTGAACTTGAATCCACCACAATGGTGCGCGTTCCCGGATCACTTGGTGATCGTGGATATCACCTAAATGATATCTCGCGAAGAATCGATTATAACGAGTTAAATGTGGAATCGTTCTGGAGAGGACATGAGGAACGGCTATCGCCTTATGTTCTCGTTGTCGATAAGGATGGCGATGTCCGATCTGGCCGGGTGGGGGACCAGATCGGGATTAATAAGTTTTTCCTCCCCATAAGGCTCCCACCGGATCCGATTGGGACTATAGCAAGTCTTGCTATAGTTCCGGAAAGGATCAGGACAAAAGTCCTGATCCTATGCATTTAAATGAACGTTTTGATGAAAAAGTGAAAGATGAAAACGACTTGGAGGCTGATCGGAACGATCCGATCCACTTTCCCAAAGTTCCCAAGCAGAGGCTCAGAATGCCATCCGATGAAGACGACTTGGAAGAAAAGTTGCAGGTCGGGGATGGGGTTATCAAGGAAGAAGACCTGACCAGGATGTATTACATCCACGAGTTAAAGCAATTTACTCGTGAAGACCAGGTCATGCGGATCTTAAGCCTCCAGATCCCCGATCGCCTTCTCGGATCCACCACCGAGCCGATCCAAAGCGATCGGCCGCTGCTATTGGTGAAGAACCTGCTGGAGATGTTGGTTAAGGTCGTCATGAAAGTGTAAAATCTCGCCAACGTACAGAAACTGTTTAATCTGGACACTTGGAAGCTGGAGATGTCGATGTCGACCCTCCTTGATCATTTGGTGCCGTTGGTGGGGGCGGCGAACCGCCCAACTCCCACCGTGGCATTGAAGGCCGATGAGGTCACGGCAGCATACGATGATGTGTTCTCCGATGATAAGTCGCTGTATCAGTCTCCACCTGCCTCTAATAGCTCATCGGAGTTGGAGGTCAGTGTTGAGCGGATGACCATGGGGGCGGATCGTTCCCCCATGGGAGCATAAAATGGACGTGCGGCAGCAAGGGACTGAATGTCGGTCGGGGCCCCAGGAGCCCCCACAGGTTTCAGTACCTCCAAAGAAGGATACCAACACGCTGCCCATGACCCAAGCTAACGTCCAAGCCATGTTTGAGGCAATTATGGAGCGTTTCATGGGAGACCGATGCCGATCGCCTCCGCGCCCGCATGCCTAGGACCGATCTGCCCGGCAAAATGTCAATACTTGCCGGGATGTCGATATGGAGTCAGTGGCATCAACGGATAAGGATATCCGAGGTGGCAAACCAGTTGGCAGAGGAAGACGCAAGCCGCAGCCAGCCCGACCGCGCCGATCAAACAAGAACAGTGATTTCGACATGGAGTCGATCGGCGATCCGGATGGCAGTATCAGACAAACAAATCACGAAAACAAACTGTCAGCATCACTATAGAAAGCAAGACACAGACGCATCTTACTTGCCGACGGCAGGTACGATCCTAGCAGTCCAACAAGAAGTCACGTGCCCTCAGCTTCGCAGACTGTCCTGTAGCTGTGGGCGCTAGGGCGTGGGCTGTAGCAGACAAACCAGGTCACGAAAACAAACTGTCAGCACCACTACAGAAAGTCAAGACACAGGCGCACCTTATAAGCATAGCGGCAGGTCTGAATGTGGTGGGAAGCTCCCGGAAAGTCATGCGCCCTCGGCCGCCCAAGCTGGTCAATTGGGCATTCTCGATTATTTTCAAGTGGTTAAGTATTTTATTTTGGAAAAGATATTTTCAGCCAATCAGAGGCAACCCACGACGGCTACCTCGCGACTGCTACCTCGCGACGGCCACCTCGCGACGACCACCTCGCGACGGCCACCTCGTGACTAATTGACTTATGATTGGTATGAATGTGGAGATATAAACGGAATTTTTAACCAATCAGGAGCTACATGCGACGGCCACCTCGCGACGGCCACCTCGCGGCTAATTGATTTATGATTGGTATGAATGTGGAGATATAATTTGAAATTTTGGCCAATCAGGAGCGACATGGGACGGCCACCTCGCGACGGCCACCTCGTGGCTAATTGATTTATGATTGGTATGAATGTGGAGATATAATTGGATTTTTTTACCAATCAGGAGCTACATGCGACGGCCAACTCGCGACGGCCAACTCGCTCAATCAGATTACTGAGGGTTTCTGACAACTGTCAAAGATGATCAATCAGGTTACAGAGGAAATCAGTGGTAGCTCTCAATGATGATCAATCAGGTTACAGAGGGCCTCAGCGATAACTGCCACGTATTGAAGTCAGCGCTGAAGTAACCACAAAGTAGTGGGTGAAAAAAGTGATTGACGTTGATATAGGAGGTAGTAATACTTAATAGAACGAAATTTCCCTTGAAGTGCGCAGATCTCTGGCGGCCGTAAAAAACATTCTTTTTGATCCCATACAAAAAACAAGTGTAATACAAGGAAGTCGTTGAGCGAACGCCCTAGCAAGTGGAGCAGCGGACGTTTGAAGTGCGATTGTGTTGGGGGCAGCCCGGAACCGCCTTTGGAAGTGTATCCCTAGTGTGTTTGACTGATTTGTTGGTTCGGACGGAAATATTAAGTACTAGGAAAGTAAAGCAAGGAGGACTAGCTTATTACCTCTTTGTGTTGTTGATTAAGTGGATTTATAATAATTTTCAACTCCTTCACCACAAAGTCCCACTTGCAAGTGATCCGCGATCACATTCGCTGTGGCGAAGGCCGTTTCAAACTCTCGAAGCCACACATAAAGGTTATCACCTTTCCACCGGTGAATTCCTTTATCTTAAAAAACAACGGGGGACGCACCCCCGTGGACGTGGAATGACTTCCACGAAAATTCGCCTCATGGGTGATAAGGTGTTGACCCTCGCCTTTACGGCATCAAGGCCCTGCTCCGATAGGAGATGCATGCCTTCGTCACCCAGTATGGATAACAGCCTGTTAAAGGATTCCTGCTGGACGAGGGTTAACCTTTCCCAATCGTCCTGATTCATCCTTTGCAGAGGATGCCGTAGCCTACCAACACAGGTGTTGGATTGACTACAAGTGCTACCAGATGTAGCCGGTGCGTATACGCACGGTGCGACTAGCGCACAGAGGAAGACTTTCCTAAAGCGTCGATGTGCACTTAGCCGATACGCCCTTATAAAAGGGCTTAGTAACAGATTGCTCTCTTACTAGGGGCCAAGATTTCCCTTAGTTTACTTGTTAGAATTAACTAACGCCTTGAAACAAGGCTTCCCTTAGAAAGGGAGTAGGTAAGGGACAGTGTTCCCTTAGACTACTACACTCACTGCGCGCGCGATCGGTCGAGGTCGTGCGCCTAGCAGTCTTAGTGTTATTTTTAAACTGAATATATATTTAATATGTAATTAGCCTAAATTAATTAAACTAATGTAAACTATATGTGATACTAAGTAGAACTTACTCCATTCGTACCTAGCCAAAATTTAATGTACACAGCTGTGTACCAACACGTGGCAGGCTGCCACGCCTCCACCAAGGGCTCCTTCCCTGATTGGTTAAAATAACCAATAGGTCCAAACCTTTCGGACCGGTCAACACTGACCTCAACCGTAGTGTACTTACGTACACAACATACCCAAATGTAACCGAAATGTAGCCCTGTTACATTGGGAGTGACTGGTTATGCCACAGGGGATTTCGAATGCGCCATAGACTTTTAATCTTGGTGACTCAACTCTTCCGCCCTCACAGAAAGTACGCTCAGACGTACTTCGACGATATATTCGCTCATAGTCGCGCGGAAGGCGACTCTTCTGATGTTCAGACGCACCTAATAAAACCTTCGAGCGGTGCTCGAATGTATGTGGGAGCATAAATTGCGGAGTCTAGCATTCATGGCAGCTCCAAATCATCAATTGCTAGCTTCTTTACTTCAGTCGACTGCTTCCATTGTGTTCTTTATCCCATTCTTTTATCCACCAGCGTGACATATGCTGAGGTCTGTGTTGCTCCATCACTTATCAAGTTAACTTGTTTATTCTTATCACCGGAAGTAGCTTGTTTTTCTTGAGTTTTTTATCTTCTTATCTTTGGTTCTGAGAAAGTTCCTTTCCTCGGATGCTTTATCGGTAAGGATGGAGTGCGGGCGGATCCCTCGAAGTTGAAAGCCATTGTGGAGTGGCCTTCGCCTGTAAATCTTAGAGATTTAGGGAAGTGGCTTGGATTAGCCAATTATCTCCACAAGTACAGCGAGAACTACGCTGAGATGGCGAAGCCATTAACTGCCCCTCTTAAGAAGGACGTGGATTGGTGTTGGGAAACCCAACACCAAACCGCCTTCGAAGCGGTTAAGGGAAGCTTGTTAAAAGCTCCCGTTCTTGCTCTCCCAGATTCAGGGAAACCATTTAGTGTCGTCTTCGACGCCTCCGATTTCGCAATCGGATGTGCTTTGCTACAAGCAGACGATGCAGTAAGGGAACGCGTGATTGCGTTTTAGTCGAGGCAGCTTAAAGCTGCGT
>JAPDHQ010006219.1:0-10004 GCA_026184515.1 Peronosclerospora sorghi | reverse complement strand
CGCCTGATCAGCTGCGGCCTTATCCAAGGCAGGAACGTTGGTGATGTTGGGTGACAAGCTGTCCGTTGAAGATGGCATAGCAGACTGTGAATGCCTGATCGAGACAGCCTGATCCCAGTTGTCACGGTTGGCCACAGTCGAGTGTTAGGTCGCAGTGGACAGCCCCAACGATAACCGCCTGATGAAATTGGGCTTGATTGAGGGGAGAAGGGGCAGATGATGGGTGATGATCGACAGTTGGATGGTGACCTGATCGATGTGCATCGACAAATTCTCCAACGGCAGTATGATTCCCAGAATCAACGGCATGCTCGACCCTCTCCCCAACCGCTGTACGGCTGGGACAAGACTCAGGGGCGGTTGTCGTAAAGTGGACTTTATGTAATGTTGGACATTTTTTTAGGCTCATATGGGGCCTAATATTATGACTAATATTAGGAGCTAAATTAGGGGCCTGATAGTGGACGCAGATAGAGGATACAGTAGTACATAATTAGGTACCGCCATGTGTACCACGGTGGGTACAGTAGTACGTACCACCGTGGTGTACATAGACAGGATATAGAAGGGACACGGAAGATGTGCTGATTACTTACAGGTACGCGGCGAACACCAGCGAACAAACAAGGAACAAGCGGAAAAATCAGGTCGACTGATGGACGGAAGGCGTTCCGAATGGACGATGCGGATTGGTTGAAAGTAGGAACATGGTAGATCTAAGGGTTTAATTGCTAATAAAGTTCTCCTTTTGCGTACGATCGCGCTGATCGTTTTTTTGGGAAGGCACTTTTGCGCCCCCACCTTATTGAAACCTCTACGTCCCGGGCGGGAGCACTAAGTGCGTTTTGGCCCACCGGTTGGCGTAGAGTGTGAGAACTCACCCCGCAACTCCGCCCGCAGTGTCTGCCGTTCTTCGTTTAAAGGTTTTTTTGGTTTTGGGAACGTGATCGAGCAGTGCTCTCACCTCTTCCCCGTGAAATTAACTTTGGCCCCTAGAGTTCGGCTGCTTTAAGCGCCCCACGGGAACTCTATGTGGATTTTAATATAAATACCCTTTCCTCATATAGTCTAGGCTAGGAGCGCATTGATTTGGGTGTTCCTTAGCTGTTTGACGGCTTAGAGTCTCCGCAATCAGGCAGTGAAGACTTCCGCTGCCTGATCAAGTACCCCCCCCCTACCGATCAACATCTTCGACACTTTTTGCAAATCGTGATCGTGATCAACCATCGCAAATCGCGCCAACTGCTACTTGAACGACTTCCGGTGCTTGATCAAGTCTGATGAAGGTATATTACGACTGGGCAGCAATTTTTAGCCCCTGATCGAGCCTTTCAGTACCTGATCGCACTTGCGATCAAGACAGAATATTGTTGATCGACGGTTATTAACGTCAGCCAAAGCCTTATCAAGCCTGATTACCACTGATATACATCGTTTCAGCGCCTGATCGCGTCGGACTGCCGCCTGATCGCACTTGCGATCAAGACGGAATATTGCTGATCGTCGGTTATTAGCATCAGCCCAAACGTGATCAAGCCTGATCGCGGCTAATTGACGTGGTTTAAGCACCTGATCGCACGTGATCACGCCTGATCGCATCGGTTGTATCGTCACAAGTTAGTCAATTCAATCTTGCACCAAGAATTCGCTGTGCGCTGTCTCCGCCACCTGAGGAGTGACCCACGCCTAGCCGTCGGGTACATAAGGTGAGCAAGAACACTAGCAGTCGAAGACATCCGGAGGACCCCCTTCGTTAGTCGGCAGTCTGGGCGCCGTGGTACCGCCTGATTAAGTCTCAAAAACTTCGATCAGCCGCTCCACCACAATGGTGCTCGTGCCCGGATCCTTGGGCGACGCGGGATATCACCGCGATACTACGCAAGATAGCGCGGATGTGAAAGTGAAAACGGAAGCTGAAGCAGAGGTGAAAATCAAGGTGGAAAAGGAGGAGGTGGTTGTGATGACGGAGGGCAGTTCGTCGTCGTCATGCCTGAAGAAGAAAGGAAATGCCGATCATCAGGACCTGGGGAGGAATCCAGATGACGTAAAGGAGGAGAAGCCTAACCACCTCCCGAGACTCCTTCGGGAGCCCATGCGGATCATAACGCAAGTTATGATCCGCCAAAAATACGTGTATATAATGATCCAGATTGGGATCCGATGGAGAAGTATTACAAGACCGACCAACCGAAGATGTTGATCAAAGCTCCTGAGTCGGAGAGCGACGAAAGCCGATCAAGTACGCCGCCAACGGAAGCCGATCTGGTAAAGACGTTTTACCAAAAGATTTACCTAGAGCACCTGGAAGATTACCTGATGACGAACTCGATCATGAGCCTGCTCGTGGTCACGATCAGCGGGAAGCTGAGTAGACCGGTCAACCAGCCAATCACGAAGGGAAAAGATAAGCTCACTATTGTGCTAAGGCTAATACGCCTGATCAAGTAGGCTGGTCTGATAACAAGCGCCTACGATGCCGAGGAAGTATTCGATCAGGACTCCGAAGATCTGGCAGAGGCCACCCAGCTGTTGTATTCCCTGTTGATACCCATCGTGGGCGAAGCAGACGATAAAGATTTCCCCAGTTCACCACCATAATCCCCGTTGAAGATTGAGGCAAGTCCGTCAATCAACGTAGCGGGACATTCGGGGTCATCGTGCTACGAATCTGCCCCTTCAGAGGGTGACGATCAGGGAATTGAGCCAAGTAACGCTGGGAGTATAGAGCCCAAGATAACCAGAATGGAAGTTTGCCAAAAGGACAACACCAAATTGCCGGTTGTCAAGACGGAACCTCAGTCGATCAAGACAGAAAATGATCAAGGGCCACAGTGGCAGATGTTTTTTGACAAAGCCATGAAGAAGTTTCTAGCTGAAGAGAGCAGTAAGTGGGCACCTGGAGTCTTTGGCGCCAAAATACGCCAGCCAAATCAAGGAAGAGCTGCGTCGATCAAGGATGTCGATATGGAGTCCGTACACTCGTTGCGTGGTCAGCAGTCGAAACCAGATAGGTCGACGACGGTAAAAGATCTGGATATGGAATACGTGCACTCGTTTCACGATCAACGGTCTCAAATTGGCTACGTCGACCCTGATGAACCGATCACACTGCCACGGCGAGCCACAGTGGCATCCGCGTATACTGGGAAACCTGATCAGCAGCCAATTGCCAGAATTCGGATGTCTGCTATCAGCGATTTGAAAGAATTTTCGGGAAAAGAAGGGGATGAAGATCAAGCGAGGAACTGGATCAGTCGTCTCAAGTCAGCATTATGCGCGATCAAGCTTCTGATCCTGAAAAGTGTCTAATCCTGGGCGATTTACTGAAGGGACCAGCGCGCAACTGGCATCGACAGTTGAGTAGAACCACCCGATCAAGTTGGAAAAGTCTCGTGGATGAATTCGAAGTACAATACTGTGGAACTGGTCAATCGGTATCCCGCCAGTATTATTATATGAAGCAGCGATCAGACGAAAGTCCTATCGAATATTTGCACCGACTGAATGTGGCGAGACTGCGAGCTAAGTTACCGATCAGAGATGGACCGCCCGAAAATCTGCGCGAACATATCCAACATTTTCTGGACACTCTGGCCAATCGCATGCTCGCCAATCAGCTGGCTCTCCTACGCTTGGATCGTGCTTCGGGCTTGGAAGAAACGTTGCGGGTATACGCACGCAACAAGTGGTATCAGCCAACAGCGGCAGTAGGCACCAGCAGATTCCGCCAAAAATCCGGCGACGATCGAGCACCGGCCGCGAAGCGAAAGCCTAGGGGCTTACGTTCGATCAAGGTAACGTCTGTGAGCGAATAATCAAGTGCTGATGATAGTGGAAGTGATGGCGATCAGCGCCGCTATATGATTGCTACTATGCGCGATCAACCAGGGGCGCACGATCATCCTGGCGAGTCACGATCAGGCAAACGAAGCGACTCCAACGCAGTCGATCAAGGGGCGATAAAGAAGTGCAGTCATTGTGGATCGATCAGACACGACAACTTACGTTGCTGGAAGCGCCTGACTTGCCTGAAGTGTGGCAAGAAAGGACACCCCACCGATCAATGCCTGTACGTCTGCCGAGCATGCGGCGAGATTCACGATGCGGGGAAGTGCCCTATGGAAGAACTTTACAACCGTATCCGCCAGTGGTATAACCCTACCAAGCATTCTGGACTGTTGCCCAAGGAAGCCGAAGATTTGTTACACTAGGACGCTCGCCAGGTTGGAATCTGGTACGAGACGAGCGTTCTAGTTTGTGTATTTTTGTATTTGTGGATAAGAAGAAGGCTGATCGAGTAGCAACAAGAGATAAGGACAAACGCGATCAGCTTGATTTACCACGTTTGGCTAATTTCCATATTGATGAGTTTTCTCGATCACCTGTGATCATGGAAGTCGAATTAATTCCAGGCGAATCACCTGGATATTGGAAATATCACTCGCCAAAGAAATGGTTCAAGCAAGCCAAGGCGAGTGGAAAAATCAATAAAGAGCGAGCTATGATATTATTTGATTCTGGTGCCGAAGTGTCGATCATCGACTCAACCTTTGCTCGTAAAGTGGGTTGTTGGATTGACACGAGTCAAACACAAGAATGTGTCGGCATTGGAGAAAGTGCATACCAAACAGAAGGACGTGAAAAAATCAAGATCACGCTAGCGGGCTCATTGGTTTATTATTTCCAGGCATGGGTGGGCAAACTTGTTGGTCAAGATGCCGTATTGGGTATGGATTTCATGATACCAGCTGGTGTTCGATTAGATATCGCTCATGGCGCACTAAGTTTACCTGACGAAGTGATCATCCCACTGGAGGGACGTCGACAGTTGTATGGGTCGGGCGGTAATTATATGAAGCTCGATTAGAATGAACAGATCCCAGTAGGTCGATCAGCCGAAGTACGAATTTACGATCAGGGATCTCGCAAGTTGTGGATTACTCGTGGAAGAGATTGGGTCCCCACTATCGCTAGGGGCGCGGGCAATTTGAGGTATTTACGTGTTACGAACATCGTCGATCACCCCATCATTGTTCAAGAAGAGACTATTTTAGGTATTTGGATGAACAAAGATGATATGCCCCGCCGCCCCGGATTTGTTTCGATCGGGTCCAACCGTTACAAAGAGTGGCAAAATCTGGCATATCAAGCCTCCACCGATCTGGTATCTGACGATCAAGAAAGTGCCGATCAGGGTCCATTAGTCGAGAAGAAGGAGTATCCAACTCCTCGAAGTATCTTAGTACGTCCCACGGACACGATCGTCGCATCTGTAGCGTTGGTAACCGAAGGGGCGCAAAAGGTGCAAGGGGTGCAAGAGCGGTGCGATCAGGGGCCGGAAGTGAAAGGTCCGACCCTCAATCATGGAGTTGAACAGCCTGTTTAAAGCGATACACCTACTCAAGATGCGTGTAATCACCCTGTCTCAGTTAGCCCCAGCGAATTCGACGTGACACCTATTGACGATCAGGTTTGTTATCACGAAGATGGAGATTTGTATGTGGAAGAATTGGAGAAGCAGCTTGCTACGTTACCCGAATTGTCTGCAAGCACCGAAGAAGTAACCAAAGATGATTTGCTAGTCGGAGATCCCACAGTCAACACAGTGGAGGAGATAGACCAACTTCGCGAAATAATTTGGGCGAAAAAACATCTGTTGATCGGGAAGGGAAACGCGCTACCCCCCGCTGCACGAGGAGTTGTTTGTGATATCGATGTGGGTAATGCGCGCCCGATCGCCCAAAAGTGCCGGAAAGTGGCCCCACAATTTCGCGAGAAGTTGTCGGCCCTGATCAAGGGGTTGCTAGCAACTAATATCATTCAGCCGTCAACGTCACCCTGGGCATCGCCTATAGTGATCATCTTGAAAAAGAATGGGGTCGATATACGTCTATACATCGATTATCGCGCGGTGAATCAACTCACGCGTTTGATGGTGTACCCAATGCCCCTGATCACCGATCTACTCGAAGATTTGGATAAAGCGTTGTGATTTTGCTCTTTGGATATGGCGAGTGGTTTCTAGAATGCTCCGCAAATTTATCAGCGGTTGATCGACAATGCACTATATGGATATCTTAGGGTCAAAGACGGTGCAGATGAATCAGCTGACGTATTTACATCAGGAGAACCCGACCAAACGCCGGGCCCGTCTGTGCTGCAACGGCGATCATATATCGATGATATATTAATCCCTGCACCTACTTGGTCCACCCTATGCGATAAGGTGCGGCACTTGCTGGAAAAGTGCGATCAATGGAATTTGTCGATCAGCGTGGCTAAATCGTACTGGGGGCGAAGCGAAGTGCCCTATTTAGGACATCACGTCTCTTGCTGCGGGTTACAACAAATCCAAAGAACCTGTACGATCTGATCAATTTGCCTTTCCCTGGCACCTTACGTGCTATGCAATCGTTCTTGGGAAGCCTAAATTACTATCGTCGATTTATTGAAGATTTCGCAATTTATGCCGCCGTGCTTTACGAATTGAGGGAGATAGATTATTAAGAGTTGAAGAAACGATCACATAGTGAGGCGGAATCAAATCACGAGGATGATCGACTAATTAGAGCAAAAGTGGCATTCAGCATGCTGAAGGCGAAGATTGCATCAGCTCCAACCCTGCGACACTTTGACCAGGACAAGACGCCGGTGATCGTGGTTTACGCTAGCAAATGGGCAGTATCTGCCGCTCTAGTACAATAATACGATCAAGTTTATCATCCCGTCGCATTCGCTAGCTGAACGTTGAAAAGCGGTGAGCTGAATTACAGCCCCGTCGAAAAGGAAGTTCTGGCGCTTTTACAAATTTTGGATGTTTATTTCACGATGCTGGTCGGAAAGACGATCACCGTTTTATCACGTCTATCTACATTGAAGTGGTTACTAACATCCAATGGGTTGGACGGATGATTAGGTAGATGGGCTGCGATCCTATCACAGTGGGACCTCGAGATCAAGAAATGTGTGCATGGAGAAGAGGAGGTGCTAGGGGCGTTAGCCGCAAGCATTACCCCTCGCACCGAAATTGAAGAAGCGTTGGTCGCGATCGCACCGAAAAAGCAACCGCGGCAGATGATCGAAGTACCACCTCCCACGGTTAAAAAAGGTGAAGAACTTTACGTGATCAGTTTTGATGGATCGGCAAGTGTCAAGCGACGTGTGGGTGCGTTTGGTGCCATTGTGTGGAGGTTACCGGAATGGAAGATTATGATCGCGATCGCCGATCATTCACCGGATATCACGGTGAATGAAGCAGAATACCACGGGTTGCTTTTAAGTCTGGACTTGTTGGCACGATATCCCAAAGGAAGGGTGATTGTGTGTGGGGACTCTAATTTGGTGATCCGGCAAGTGCGAGGAGAAATGGAGTGCAAAGCTCCGCGATTACAAGTGCTACAGCAGCGTGCATTTAACCTCCTACGCGAGTGTAGTGATCATGATTTGGTACATGTCAAGAGAGAGTGGAATAGGAGTGCAGATCACATTACCACCATGGCTATGCAGGGTGGAACAAGAGTTGAGATCGAAGATGAGAAACAGCTGGAAGGATTAGTTGATCTCAACCGTCTACCCGAAGTAATCACATGGAACGAAGATCAATCCGCCCCGCAAGTGCTAGTGACGACCCGATCACGTAACCACCGGCAACCACGACCGTCAACATGGACCGATGTACCAGTAGCCGGAATAAGAATGGAACGGGTGAAAAAGGCACAGGATGAAGAGAAATAAATCCACGATTTGCGGTGCTATCTGTACGGTGACGTTATCCAATTGAGCGCAGACGAGGTGAAGGAGTGTGCGAAAATTGCTGACAAATGTGATGTTGACGAACAAGGATTACTGATTTACTGTGAAAATGCGGCTAAAAGGAAAACCGGGGATGATCAGGATGATCAAGATGATCGCCGATCGTCAATTAAGCTGGTACTACCCGAGACCTTGCACGCACATGTCCTCCACCACTATCACGTGAGATTGGAAGGAGGACACCAAGACATAGGGCGTACATATCAGCGGATCAGACGGTTTTTCCATTGGCGTGGTCTATTACGAAGCGTACAAAGATTTGTCGGTCAATGCGTGGATTGCGAAACAGGGAAGGGACAGCCTACGATCAAGGGCAAGTCGCCGGGGAAATATCAAGGCGACGTACCCATTCCAAGTGATAGCCATGGATCATATCCCATCGCTGCCCCGATCAACGGATGGACATACGGAACTGCTGATTTGGACAGATTTGTTCACGGGTATGGTAATCGCGAAAGCTGGATCGTCCCGTACCGCGCAAGCAATCGCCGAAAATTATGAAGAATGCGTGTTCCGACGGTTTGGGGCTAGTGAGGTGATCAGGCATGATCGAGAACCTGGTTTTATGTCGGAAGTATTTCGCGCGCTCAACAAAATCGTGGGACAACGTCAGAGTGCCACTATGGCATATCGACCACAGGCGAACGGCAAGGCGTAAAGGACGGTGCAGACGATTACGCGAGCGATCAAGATGTATGTGTCGGATATTGGACAAAAATATTGGAGTTTGTATGAAGAACGCCTGGTATTCGCACTAAACTCAACCCCTGATCGCATCCGCGGGGAAAACCCACTCTATTTAACGTATGGTTGTGACCCACGATCGTCGTTGGAATCAACGTTACAACTGGGCGGGATTCGACGTAAAGATAGAGACGCTCGTCGGTGGAGATATAAGCTGCAAAAAGACTACCGATATTCCCGCGATCAAGTGAGCACTCGATTGCACCAAGCGATGGTTGATCGGGCTGAGAAACACAACGATCAGGTGACGCCGCACAAGATCGAGGCTGGCTCCAAGGGTCTGGTTGTACCTTGATCGGGTGAAAGAAGGGTTCGCAAAGAAACTGGCGCATATGTGGCATGGAACCTTCCGAGTTGAGGAGGTGATCGGCGATCATGCAGCGAGATTGGTCACCGCCGGCACCGATTATCGTATGTTCCCAGTGGTACACCTGTCCAAGTTGAAATTAGTCAAGGAATTTCCTGATCCTCCCACTACTGTGCTAGCAGCTGGAATAGAAGATCGTTTCGACTTCGAGGAAGCTTTGCTACCTGAAGATAGCTGGGAAAGGACGCTAGATCCCGATGAATTTGAAGTTGATCGTATTACCGATGTGCGATCGGGTCGAAAGACTAGATATGGAAGGACGTTACGAGAATATCAAGTCTACTGGAAGGGGTATTCCGAGCCGTCGTGGGTAGACGAGGCAGATTTGAATTGTGATGCCTTGATCAAGGATTTCGAAAGGAAGATGGTGAACAGACATCATTTCGACGTCATGCAAGTGGATGAAGAGTCCAACTAGCGCGCGATCGACGTACCGATCAGGAATCACGATCGAAAAATCTCTGATCGAAGAAATGGTTGATGAAACTCACGATTAATGGAGGTACAATGAATGAATTGAAGTGGTATGATTACGATGGATGTTGCGAGGTATGGTGATTGGATACGGCAGATGAGCCGACGGACTACCAATTTATATTATGCATTTTAGGACAAAGGACAACAGTGAAATGACATGATCGAAAGAATGTATTGATTGAAGAAAGGTGATCGACCGACTATTCAGACCCATAGACTTACCGCCCGTTGTACCAAGCGCACATTGCGGGAAGTAACCTGATCGCGCTCGTGCTGCAACGTGGATACACGCTGCTCGAGTTGCTCCAATTCCTTCGTTCGGTATGCAATTGTGTCGTCAAGCGTTGATCGCAGGTAGCGTTCACGGTCGTTGCGACACTCCAGCTCCCGGATCTGGACACCCTGATCGTATATGGTCCGCTATTGATCGGCGATAGTGCTTTTGGCGTCTTTTAACTGGGTTTCGAGCTTCTTGACCGCAGCGTTGATAAAATCGCGCAGCGGATCCAGTTTTTTAAGGTTTCCCTCGATTTCCTTCTTCCGGTCCGCCGCGTCACGTTGGGTACGAGTGAGCCGCCGACGAAGCATCGCAACCGTGTCTTCA
>JAPDHQ010006213.1:0-11073 GCA_026184515.1 Peronosclerospora sorghi | reverse complement strand
CGGTCTTGAATATAGAAGACCGATCTGGGTAGGTATCTCTGGGGCGGAACTCTTCACCCCAGACACAAACAGACCAAAAATACTTCCAAGAGATAACTTCCAATAGGTCGATCGTCCAAACGATCAAGACCTGACCAATACGAAATAATAGAGGGTAGACCGACCGTTCCGGTCTAGCCCCTAACCAATATGAAATAAGACCAAAACCGGTCTAGTTTCCAACCAATATTAAAACAAGCCAATATGTCCGCGTAAAGACCCAATATGCTCGTGAAACTCGACAAACGATATCTCCACGCCAAGACCAATCCAGTGAATAGCACGTTCCAAACGTACTTGAGTTGAGGTGTTGAGATCGCCAAATCGTACTCCCGTCGAGGGACTTCCGGTGGGCCAAAGTGCGCGCGCGGCGCGTCCAGACCGGGTATAATGGGCGAGAGGGGATAATTTGACCCTCTGCCCCAAACACTCCGCGGCGGGTGGAGGCGACTAGTGTACGAAAAGGGAAGAACGGCGACCCCTAGCTGTGGTGTGAACCAAGACCAGAAGAGGTTTCAGCCACTTATCCGAAAGCTAAAAGATTTCCTTACTTAAAGGTATAACCTCTGTCCTAAAAGGTAAAACCACAACCAAAAGCTCTCTATCCGGAAAATCCACAACCAAACGCCTCTTACGTGGAAAAACCACAACTAAAATACTACTACCCTATAGTCCCTAAATGTACCCCCACAAAAAATATGTAAAATACCCAAAGTCGGGTGACTCACCAAAACTTGCGTTCTTGACACTTCTTGAGTCTGATAGGCTGAAAAGACCCCCTTGTTTAAACCAATCCGAAATTAGACCAAATGCCTTGACGAAACTTGACCAGAAGTGTGCCTAATTTTGGGCACGCTTCTCCACAGCCGCCCCTGAGCCAGACCGTGTCGCACAACGACAACGGTCTGAACTCGTCCATCAAATTCAGTTGAACCTTGGTCAGTCAGACTTTTCCGACATGGAGAAACCATCTTCTTCATCCGTTACAGGTACTTGCACTGATGGACTTGACCTTCTTGTATTTCCTTAACGACCGTTCTTGTAGGCACCTCGCATACCACGTCATCGCATGTCACTTCGCCCGTCCGGTCGGTCCGGTCTGGCAGCCCCCATCGTTCTACTGCACCTCAGACATCGGCAGGGCATCAGACCAGGACCGACGCGCAGTTGCAAGACGCACTTGAAGAGATCGCACGTCTCCAGGAGCAGATTGCTAAACAGGCGACACAACGTAAGCATGAATGTCCGTCTTCACATTGGACCTGTTCTAACCTTCGTTTGTTTTCAGCCCGTATACCTCCTGGAATCAGCAAGGCAATCAATGACCTGCTTGCCACCGATCGGCAGTCGAACACGCATAACCTCCATCTGCTTCAGATTTTGACCGGACTAATAAACGCGCGCAATAGGTTGACCCGCTTGGAGGCTCATCAGCTTCATCTTCGGGAGCAGCTTGTGCTGGTCCAACAGCAGCAAGCAGAAGACCTGCTTGACCAGACCACGTTGAGCATTCAAAGCGACGACCTCGAGAGGCGTATCACTGAGCTCCAAGTTTTGATTCAAGACCAGACCGAGGAGGTCCAGTCTTGTGAACGCAAGTCGAACGATTGGACGCAGGCAGCGAACGGTCGTTGGGCGGTATCAAAAGAACGGCATCAGCGCTTGGTTGACCTGTTGCGTCCTCGTCGGCATCCGGTTGCAGCCTCCAGCGTAGACCGGTCTGCGTCGGCCGCCTTGGTGGACATACACCGGGACCAAGACCAAGGCCGTTCATTGGCCGAAATTCCCCAGCCCAAAATTCGTCAAAAGTATAAGAAGCGCGCGGACGCGCCGAGTCCCTCGAGGGCGCGGGACACAGCGCGCGACCCTGAACTCGAAGGGAAGCGTGCGGTGCCTCGTAAGCGAGCCAAGATACAGGCGCCCCTCGTGGGCCCAAGCTTGGACGAGGATGACGACAATAACATCTTCAAAAATCAAGCGCCCTCGACCGCCGGTGCTGACCATGCCAAGTATTCAGAGGTCTCGTCCTGGGATGACTCCGGCGAAGACTCCGGTGATTCGGAGTTTGCTGTCCCCATCCCAACCAAGTCTCGAACAAGTCCACATGAAAGTTTTGTTCAAGTTGCATCGACTTCGGAGCAGACCAAGAAGACCGGTCCGCATGTGGCGTTCCACCACCTCATGCGTCGACAAAGTCAACACCTACGGTCTTGCATGGGACGTCCAAGCTCCACAAAGATGCTTTGTTGGCCAACATGGCAATCGATATCCAGTTGTACTTCATATGCCGTGGCGTCGCGTCGAGAGGACCCGGCTGCTGGCTGACGGTGGCACATGGTACCCAGTCTTGGGTGCATTACACCGGTCTTGGACCTCAAGGATTCTTTGGTCCAACTAGAACAACAAGAACCTTGGCGTAACCAGTACCAGGTTGAAAAGCATCCGTCGTTGACCGTCGGCCGTCTGTGGGGTGATGGCGAGTGAGGTCGTAAGTAGTCGACCAGATAACACTTAATATATATCATCGTTCTTTTTCACATGTTCGGTCATCAAATCACTTTAGCTAATTCCACCACTTTCTCCAGAGTTGCACTAGACACGTTATCACCAACCGTTCCACTTACATCGCGAAAAAACAATCCACGTTCGTCACTCCACTATTCCAATTCGTCACATATTCACAATACACATACACAAGACAACAAGACCTACCTCTTCACACCGGTCGGGAAGACCGATGCTACTGCATGTCTTGGTCTTGGTCTTCATGGGTCTGCATCACTGCGAAACGGTTCCGACTGACTCGGTCCCGTTCGAATTCTCGTAGTAGTGCTCCACAGTTCAGGTCGGACTCATCGATCCAAGTTGTTTCATCATGGTCCTTCCATCGAACCAGATATTCTCGGTGGCTCCGGCCGAACCTGGTCTTCTTGACCGATCGGACATCTAAGACCTTTTCCACCTCAAATTCGTCCTTCTCCAGCGGTCGTTCCCAACTGTCCTCCGGCAGTAATGCTTCATCGAAATCAAACCGTTCTGCCTCGTCTACTAGACAGGGCATTTTGGGACGATCAGGAAATTCTCGGACCAGTTTTAACTTGGACGCATGTACGATCGGGAAGACCTTGTAGTTCGTGCCGGTTGTTACTAGACGGGCAGCGTGTTCACCAATCAGCTTGGCAACACGGAAAGGACCGTGCCACATGTGAGCCAGCTTCTTCGCATAGCCCTCCTTCACTCGGTCTAGGTACAACCATACCCTCGCCCCTGGTTCTATACCGTGAGGTTGGACCTGGTCGTTGTTCCGGTCTGCCCGGTCTTGTGTAGCTTGACGTAACTTTTCGTTGACAATTTCTATTGCATGCTGGTAATGTTTCTGGACCTGCATGCGCCAACGTCGAGCATCACGATCGCGGGTCCGAGTGCAGCCAATAGGTATCGCGGCTTCAAGAGTGGACCGGGGGTCCCATCCATACGCGAGATAAAAAGGCGTTTCTCCTCGGACCCGATCGGTCGACGAGTTGAGTGCAAACACCAGCTTTTCTGCGTATTCGTCCCAATCGCGCTGGTCCGGATCGGCAACGTACATCTTGATTGCTCTTGTAATAGTTTGTACCATACGTTCTGCCGATCCATTCGCTTGCGGACGATATGCCATCGTCGCGCTCTGTTTCTGGCCCAGCATATTGTTAAACGACCGGAACACCTCGGCCATGAAACCGGGTTCTCGGTCGTGTCTGATGACCTCGCTGGCGCCGAACCTTCGGAACACGCATTCTTCGTAACTTTTGGCGATCTGCTCGGCAGACCGGGACGCACTTGCCTTCGCAATAACTAGACCGGTGAACAGGTCTACCCAGATCAACAACTCAGTATTGCCATATGTTGATTTAGGCAGCGACGGTATATAGTCCATCGCTATGACCTGGAAAGGGTAGATAGCTTCGATATTTCCGGGCGATCGCCCCTTGATTACCGGTATACCCTTTCCGGTCTCGCAATCCGTACAACAACCCACATATTTCTGTACACTTCGGAAAAGATCTCTCTAGTGAAAGTGGGACCTGATCTTGTGATACGTTCTGCCTATGCCCTGATGTCCCCCTTCTAGACTCACATGGTAGTGATGGAGGACATCCGGCTGAAGCAACTCAGGTATCACCAATTTTGCCAATCGGTCCCGGTCTGCACTGTCTTGGTCGGCATCGCGGCAGTAATAGAGTAAACCATCATCATCCACTTCGTAACTGTCTTCGATCTTGGCACATTCTTTCGCTTGACCATTCGTCAACTTAGACAATTCACCGCGCAGGTAGGTCTTCAAATTCACAATCCATCCTTCTTCGTCCTGCGCGTTGAGGATCCGTTCTGCCCTTAGTCGTTGCACAACAGATTCACTCAACCGTTCCTTTGGGAACGGTTGGTGGGACTTCCGAGCTTTCGGTCTAGTCGCGACCATCACATGCACCTGGTCCGGAGCGTTCTTGGGTCCGATCACCTCGGGGAGCCTGTTTATATTCATCAATTCATCAAGAACGGCCTCCTCGGTGATCGTAGCCCCGGTCTGGTATCGCATGGCCTTGGTCGCGAGGTAGTCGGTGCTTCTGTTCCAGTCCCGTTTCACGTGCAACAGCTCGTGGTTGGGATGGTCTTTCAATGCCTTCATTACCCGATCATTTAACGAACTCAGCCGTGGAGCCTTGCAGTCGATCTCTCCGGTGATCTGCCTGATCACAAGGTTGGAGTCACCATATATGATGACTCGCCCCTTCTCTTGCGACGACAGCAGGTCCAGACATAGAAGTAGACCTCGGTACTCCGCCTCGTTAACAGTAATATCCGGCGTGAAATCGGCAGCGGCTGCAACTATAGACCATTGTGGCAACTTCCACAATATGGAACTATAGGCGCCGACCTTCTTCTTCACGCTTGCTGATCCGTCAAAACTTAAGACCAAGAGCTCTTTCATGGTCGACGGTCGGTGGCGGTCTCGAAACTGACTGCCGAGGTTGCTTCCTCGGGGCAATCGATATCAATGCCTCGTCCACTTCAGACCAAGGGGTGATACTGGCAGCTAATGTGCCCAATATCTCTTCCTCGCCCCTGGTGCACTTAACGACATCGAGGGTCCACTGCGACAAGACCGCCGACCATCTGCCTAGACGTCCGTCCATCCCATTGGCTGATAATAGCCAGACCAAAGTAGACCGCCTTGACAGGACCTTTATAGTTCGGCCTACCAGCAGGTTGCAACACACATCCAGAATTCGTAGCAACGCCAGAACTTCTTTATCGACATTTCCATAGTTCAATTCATTTGGCTTCAGCGTTCTGCTCGTGAACGTGACCGGATGGTACACACCATCATGATCTTGTACTAGAGTGGCCGAAATGGCCCACTGACTAGCATATACAATAATGGTCGGGACCTTTTCGGGATCGAAATGCTTCAAAATTGGTGCCGTCACCATCTTAGCCTTCAACATACCAAAAGAAAACTTTGCACGCTTCATATGGTCTTCGGCCTCCACTTGCGGACAATCTGCAGCAAGACCAGAGTCGGCACCCCCATGTAAAGTTGCCCGGTCTTCTTCGCGCAACATATGGTAGTCCACTTCCCGGAGCTCATACAACACAGCCGCGTAGATAGCAAAATCTTCGATGAAGCGGATGTAGTAGTTTAACTTCCTAGGAAGGACTGCATTGCCTTCAGAGACTTGGGAAACGGGAGGTTGCTTAACGAATCCAGGTCCTTAGGATTAGCCTCTAGACCATTGTTCGAGACCATATGACCTAATTAGGCGACCTTGGACATACCCCAAAAACTTTTTATGGCGCTGATAGATAGGTTCCAGCGGTCGCATGTCTCCAACAATCGTTCAACGTTCTCGCACAGATCGTTCCATGACGAGGCAGGTATCAGAATGTCGTCGATGTAGGACCGCCTCCCTAGAACGGACGGTCTTCTTTCCCGATCGGGTTCACCCTCTGTAAACACATCATAACTTTCGGCAGGGTCCCGATCGGTCTTGATTTTGAAGTGTCCGTACAGTGCGTTGTCCATCAACCTTTGATAGATCTGGGGTGCGTTCTTCAGACCGAACGGCATACGGTTCCGCTCGAAAAGACCAAACGGTGTCACAAATGCAGAAATCTCACGGGCTCGATCAGTCATCGAGACCACCCAAAATCCACTTGCCATGTCCAACGAACAATACCACAAGGTCTTGTCCAGGTCTTCCAACAAATCACTAATCAGCGGTATCGGGTACACCATAAGTTTAGTTAACCGATTTACCAGCCGATAGCCGATGCACAACCTAATGTCGACGCCGTTCTTCTTGATAACAATTACGATCGGCGAGGACCATGGCGAGGTCGACGGTCTAATAATCTTGGTAGCCAACAGTCCTTTGATAAGATCAGAAAGCTTTTCCCTGTACTGTGGCGCCACGCGTCGACATCGCTGAGCAATCGGCTTGGCATCACAAACGTCAATATCGCAAATCGCACCACGGGATGCAGGTGGTGACCACGGGCTGCAGGTAATGACCACGGGCTGCAGGTGGTGACCACGGGCTGCAGGTGGTGCGATTTGCGATATTGACGTTGGCGATGCCAAGCCGATTGCTCAGCGATGTCGACGCGTGGCGCCACAGTACAGGGAAAAGCTTTCTGATCTTATCAAAGGACTGTTGGCTACCAAGATTATTAGACGGTAAGGCATTGCCCTTTCCGATCAGCAAATGTCTTTTCTTCCATATGATATTCTTAAACTGCTCGATCTGGTCTGGACTGTTAAGGTCTTGATAACCCACTTGTAAATCATTCATTGTAACTTCGGGAGAGTCGGCAGACACTTCAGGGAGGACTGCCATTTGGATTTCCAGCTCCTGAATGTACTGTTCCCCGCCTTCATGTATACACACTTGTTAATCTTCTGGGGTGATATCACCTAGACCATCTGGACCGGCTGAACGCCCCTGGTCTTGATCGACGGGCTGTCCTTCACTGATGTCGGTCTGATTAGGAATACCGTCATGGTCCGACCTAGGAGCTTCATGTTCCCCTTCTTCCGTTTCTTGCTCCGCTGTCGCCTGGTCTTGTGCTGACACCACGTTGACCATCCTCGGCTCGTCTACTTGATGGTCCACCGTTCCTGGTGACTGCGGCGCCTTTCTTCGGACCAACATCTTTTTTGGGTGACATAACTTGGTCTTTCCACTAAAGGTGAGGTATCTTCTTCCACCGACCCATCATCGCTGATAAGATCGGTGGTCGATTGGTACGCCAGGTTTTGCCACTCGACATACCGCCTCGACCCAATCGAGACGAGCCCCATCTTCCTTGGTACCTTCCCTTCTGCTAACCACATGCTGACAATACTGTTATTGTCCAGTGTCAGCGGCTTGTCACCGATATTGGTAACACGGACAAAATCATTACGTCGACCAGCACTCTTTACGAAGGTCGAGACCCACCGATCGCCCCTGGTCAACCACAACTTCCTCGAACGAAAACCTTTCTCAACCGGGGTATCGGCAGACCGACCAACTGGGATAGTGAGGTCTTGGTCCCACCGGACCAGATCGGTATACGAACCATACAGAGGTCTTCGACCAGCCAACTGGACCTGGACCTCATCCGGGAGCGTAAGCACTCCATGTGACAGGTCTAGGCGAATACCAGCTGGGACCATGAAATACATTCCTAGTAAAGCGTCTTGATCAGCCAACTTTCCAACCCAAGCGCTGAAAAAGTAGACCCGAGATCCCGACAAAGTAATTTTCACACGCGTTCTTCCTTCAGTCATATAAGCGTTTTCGCCTATCCCGACGCATTCTTGTCTCTGGGTATCGTCTATACGACATCCGACCTTACGAGCAAGGCGGAGTCGATTATCGATACTTCAGCTCCATAGTCGAACAACATCGTCGCCTTCTGGTTATTAATCTTGCCACAGGCTTTTGCCTGCTTGAACCATTTATCAGGCGCGTGATACTTCCAGTATCCGCGGTATTCTCCAGGCAGCAAGTCCAGCTGCATAACCACCTTAGTCCGGGAGTACTCATCGGTCTTCAGACTGTAGACCGGATGGTCTCGGTCGACGCAATTTGGAATAGAACGTCTATTGTCGGTCTTATCCTCCTTGCCGACATATGCATAGATGTGAACCGTAGAACGCTCGGCTCGATCCAGTTTCCAACCTGGCGAGCGTTCTAGTTTAACATCTTTTCTGCGTCTGGCGGCATCATCCCCGCGTGCTTGTCCGGCAATTACCACTTGCGCATCATGTTAAAAAAATCTTCAATCTTGCAGTGGACGGCCTCGTGGATTTCTCCACATGACTTACATACGAAGAGGCAGTGGTCCGTCGGGTGACCGCGTCTCCCGCACTTCTTGCACACCATCTTCTTCCAGCAGTTTGGACCATCATGTTTGCTCGACACACAGTGGGAGCACTTCTGACGAGGTCGGTCTGGATCGGACTTGCTTCCGTTCCTTCCCTTCCGGTCCACCTGGTCGGACTTCGACTTGGTCTTCGGGGCAGGTCCCGCAACATAGACGTAACGATAATGGTCTTCATCCGATGACTCCTGGATGGATGGACTTCCACTTTCCCCTTCTGACCCCGTGCTATCGTCAGCTACAATTGCCTTGACCGCTCGGGTCGGTCTGGTCCAAGGTCTCTTGACCGGATCGGTCTGGGTCTTGGAACGATAGCGACCTGATCCACCAGCGGTCTTCGCTCTCATACTACGCGAATGTTGTAACGTCCGCAGGGTCTGTTCGACTTCGCCCGCATCCTTAAGACGCAGTAGAGTAAGCTGGTCCGCCAGTTCTTGATCTTCAAGGGTACTAATATAGTGACCCACATGTTCTAAGGCGGCACCGTTCGGCGGGTTATTCTCTTTGATTGTATGCCGGCGCGAAGTGCAGCCACGTTCAACCGATGCAAATACTCGATCGGTGTTTCGTCGGCCCTCTTCTGCATATGGTGGTACTTACGGGCGCTTGAAAATCCGGAGTTACAATATTGACCTTCAAACTCCGCACATAGCAGGTCCCAGTCAGAACGGACGCCCCGACCCAACTGTTGAATCCAGTTCGCAGCCGGTCTTTTTAACAAATCCCGGAAGATTAAACAACGTTCGCTTTTTAGGGTCTGGTCTCGCAGGAACGCATACTTGACCCGACTGAACCAAGACAGGGCCTGGTCTTCATCAGCATCCTTGCCGGTGAAGTCCTTGAGGTCGGTCGCGGCGGCCATACGGATGCGCAAAATCGCAGCAGATCCAAAGTCGTAGGCAGTAGTGGAGGCTAGGATAACCTTGCGCTCCTTGCCTGCGCCTGTACCATATGAACCACCACGGTCGTCAAGACCACCGACCGACTCCATATCACAGTCACTTGTCTTGCTTGGTCTACGCGGTCTTGCCGGTTGCGGCTTGCGCCTTCCCTTTCCGGTTGGTTTATCACTTCTAATAGGCTTATCCGTAGATGTTACCGATTCTATATCCACATCTTTGCAAACATTGACACCTTGACAGGTAGACCGGTTTTGGACATGTGGGCGCATAGGTGGTCTAACCCGTTCTTCCATGAAACGTTGCATCATCGTATCAAACATGGCTTCGACGTTTGCTGGCGTCATGGGCAACGTGGGGATACCCTCTTTTTGCGGAACTGAGGCCTGTGGGGCTTGCGGGATCCCCGACTGGCAAGCAGCCCCTTGCTGCCGCATTTCCCTTTTTTGTTCAGACCGGGCACGGTCCACCCCCATGGTCATCCGCTCGACACCGGTCTCCAACTCTGATGAGCTGTTAGAAGCCGGTGGAGACTGGTAGATCGATTCATCATCGGAACCAATGTCAACAAGCTCTGTGGAGGCTTCGGCGACCTTTATTGCCGTGGTGGAAGTTGGGCGGCGAACCGCCCCCACCAGTGGCACCAAACGGTCGTGGAGGTCCGACATCGACGCCTCCAGTGTCCAAGCATCAAATTCAAACAATTTATTGACACCGGCGGGGTTCTGCATTTTAATGCCAACCTCCGCCAACATCGCCACCAAATTCTTGACGAGCAGTAATGGTCGATCACTCTGGATCGGCTCGGTAGTGGGACGAGAAGACGGTCGGGGATATGGAGGTCCAACACCCGAAAGACCTGGTTTTGGCGAACAAATCGCTTGAATTCAAAAACATAATACATCTTGTCCAGGTCTTGTTCGGTGATAGCCTCATTCCCGACCTTCGACTTTTCTTCGACGTCGTCTTCGTCGGGTGGCATTCCAAGCCCTTTTCTGGGCACCTTGGGTACCTTGGGGACTATAGGGAGGTAGACCGGATCGTTCCAGTCAGCCTCCAAGTAATTTTCATCTTTTAGTTTTCCATCATTTTTTTCATTCATACACATAGGATCAGGACCAAGGTCCTGATCCTTTCCGGAACTATAGCAAGACCTGCTATAGTCCCGATCGGCTCCGGTGGGAGCCTTTTGGGGAGGAAAAAACTTATTAATCCCGATCTGGTCCTCCGCCAGGCCAGATCGGACATCGCCATCTTTATCAACAACGAGAACGTAAGGCGATAGCCTTTCCTTACGTCCTCTCCAGAACGTAAGGCGATAGCCTTTCCTTACGTCCTCTCCAGAACGACTCCATATTCAAACCATTCAAATTTTCGAATCCAATTTTTGATTGAATATCAGCACGGTGATATCCACGATCACCAAGTGACCCGGGCACGCGCACCATTGTGGTGGAGTCAAGTTCGAAATAGAAAACATTAGCATTGATAACCTAACTACCACCATCGCGCCCAGCCTTCCAACTTTCGGAGGGGGTACTCCGCGTAACACCACTCGAGATCTGGTCCAATCGTCCGCTGCAAGCAGACTACCGGTCGTCATCAGAACCCACTTGGTCCGATTGTTTAGTGCCCATCTCACCTTGTGTACCCGATGGAATGGGCTAGTTACACACTCTGTGGATCGGGATCGCAGATTGGATCGAAGCGGTCTTGAATATAGAAG
>JAPDHQ010006211.1:0-10413 GCA_026184515.1 Peronosclerospora sorghi | reverse complement strand
GTACTTAATCAGGCAGCGGAAGTCTTCACTGCCTGATCGCGGAGCCTTTAAGCCTTCAAACAGCTAAGGAACGCCCAAATCAATGCGCACCTAGCCTAGACTATATGAGGAATAGGTATTTATATTAAAATCCACCTAGAGTTCCCGTGGGGCGCTTAAAGCAGCCGAACTCTAGGGGCTAACGTTAATTTCACGGGGAAGAGGTGAGAGCACTGCTCGATCACGTTCCCAAAACCAAAAACCTTTAAACGAAGAACCGCAGACACTGCGGGCGGAGTTTCGGGGTGAGTTCTCACACTCTACGCCAACCGGTGGGCCAAAAACGCACTTAGTGCTCCCGCCCGGGACGTAGATGTTTCGATAAGGTGGGGGCGCAAAGGTGCCTTCCCAAAAACGATCAGCGCGATCGTACGCAAAAGGAGAACTATATTAGCAATTATTTCCTAAGATCTACCCTGTTCCTACTTTCAACCAATCCGCATCGTCCATTCGGAACTCCTTCCGTCCATCAGTCGACCTGATTTTTCCGCTTGTTCCTTGTTTGTTCTCTGGTGTTCGCCGCGTACCTGTAAGTAATCAGCACATCTTCCGTGTCCCTTCTATATCCTGTCTATGTACACCACGGTGGTGCGTACTACTGTACCCACCGTGGTACACATGGCGGTACCTAATTATGTACTACTGTATCCACTATCTGCGTCCACTATCAGGCCCGTAATTTAGGTCCTAATATTAGTCATAATATTAGGCCCCCTATGGGCCTAATAAAATGTCCAACATTAGGCCCTATTTTAGCCTAATAAAAAGTCCGCTTTACGACAACCGCCCCTGAGTCTCGTCCCAGCCTTACAGAGGTTGGGGCGAGGGTCGATCATGCCACCGTTAGCCGTATTGCCTTCAACCATTACATGATGGCATCGTTGATCAGGCGATCAACACCCATCACCTTGCCCTTTCTCCCATCGCTTGGTCACAATCGATCAGGTCGTTACCGTTGGGTGGTACACACCGCTATCGGGCGCTATTCTCCTCCAACCGTGACATCGGCGATCAGGCCTCCTTGATCAAGCATCTCAACATTTCCTTCATGAGAGCGACAACGGACGGCGCCCCAGCAAATGCTGCTGACACTTCTGCCCCTGATCGTGCTGCGGCTGATCAGGTGATCGCCGCGATCGACCAATCGCATATCCTGGGGGAGGCACTTCGTGCACGTGATGATGAAGTCGCCACGCTATCCAACTCGCTCGCTATCAGTGAAGACACCGTCGCGATGCTTTGACAGCAGCTCGCCAGAGCCAGCCGTATCCCCACGGACTATAATGTCGAGATGGAGAAGGTCGCCCTTCGCCAACTTGGACCACTACGTGACGTCGTGAACTCCGCGCTAAATGATTCCAAGTCCCGATTAACTGCTGCCCAAGATACCATCTCTGGTCAAGAAAACTCCTTGGAGAACCAGCGCATCAAGATCCGTGATCTGGAGAACAGCCTTGACAAGGAGCGCTACTCGCGAGCAGTATTGGAAGATACAGTCGCTGATCAAGCACATGAACTGTACCAGCTTCGACAGCGCTTGGACGAGCTTCAAGCTGAGCATGATCAGGCCGTCTTCAGGAACAGCCACTTGGTCATGAAAGCGTTGAAACTTAACGCGAAAGCCGAGAGATACCAAGAAAAACGTGATCGCCTCCGGAAGGAGAAAAAGTCATACCGCTTGCAGTTGGACGACCTTGCTGCCGTTGCGGCCCAGGCACAAGAGATAGCTGATCGTGTAGAGGGGGTATCGCAGCTCAATGCCAAGCTGGGGGGTGAACTTGCCGTCACTCAGTGTCAACTCGATCAAGTCTTTGCTGTTCGCGATACATTACGTGATCAGATTCAGAAGGCACAAGTTGAGATCGATCGATTGCGAAAATACCACTCTGGCCTTCAAACTCATTTGGCGGGCCTGTCACTCCAGATGCAGAGCGTCCCAGCTGCAGACATTGCGTTTACAAGCTCCGATAAGGCTACATCGTCTGCCGGCCAAGATGTTTCTCCAGACGGCACTATCAGCCGCGTGGCTTCTTCGCCTAAACGCCTCAGAAACATTCAAGATCTTCATCTCCACCCAAGCGTCCACGTAGTCGGCTGATCATTTCTCTTCAATCAATAAACACTCTTGATCATACCACTTCCAGCTGTTGACTCGTCACTTTTTCATGTTGCATATAAATCGGTCTTCTGTCGGTTCATCTGCTGTTACTCCATCACCTTAATTCACAATATCCATCTCTATAACACCATTTCCAGTCAATCATCACTTCGTCATCCATTGGGAGCTTCGTCGATCACGATTTCCCTGATCAATCAGCTGATCACACATTAGTGGGGCTCTTCATCCACTTGCATTACATCAAACCGATGTCGGTTGATCAACCTTCTCTCAAAGTCCTTGATCAGGGCATCACAGTTCAAGTCCGCCTCGTCTACCCATGACGGCTCGGTATGACCTTTCCAGTATACTTGATACTCACGCAACGTCCTTCCATATCTAGTATCTCGACCAGATCGAACATCAGTGACGCGATCAACTTCAAATTCGTCTGGATCTAGCGTCCTTTCCCAGCTGTCCTCGGGTAGCAAAGCTTCGTCAAAGTCGAACCGCTCTTCAATCCCAGCTGTTAACACTGCGGTAGGGCGATCTGGAGACTCCTTAACCAATTTTAACTTGGATAGGTGCACCACGGGGAACATGCGATAGTCCGTGCCAGCTGTAACCAATCTTGCTGCATGATCACCGATCACCTCATCGACCCTGAAGGGTCCATGCCACATGTGCGCCAGTTTCTTTGCATACCCTTCTTTAACGCGATCAAGGTATATCCAGACCCTTCATCCAGCCTCGGTCTTGTGTGGCGTCACCTGATCGTTGTGCTTTTCAGCTCGATCAGCCATCGCTTGGTGTAATCGAACGTTCACCTGATCACGAGCGAGGCGATAATCTTTCTGCAACTTGTACCTCCATCGGCGAGCATCACCGTCCTTGCGTCGAATTCCACCTAATTGCAATGTCGATTCCGCGATGATCGTGGATACCACCCATACTCCAAGTAAAAGGGCGTTTCTCCACGAATGCGATCAGGGGTTGAATTCAACGCAAAAACCAGTCGCTCTGCGTATGCACTCCAATCCTTCTGGCCGACATCTGACACATACATCTTGATGGCCCTCGTAATCGTCTGCACCGTTCTTTCCGCCTTGCCATTTTCCTGCGGACTATACTCCATAGTGGCACTCTGCCGTTGTCCCACGATCTTGTTAAACGCACGAATACTTCCGACATAAAGCCAGGCTCTCGGTCGTGCCTGATCACCTCACTTGCACCAAATCGTCGGAACACACACTCTTCGTAATTTTCCGCGACTTTATGCGCTGTGCGAGATGATCCAGCTTTCACGATCACCATACCCGTGAGCAGATCAACCCAAATCAGCAGTTCCGTATGCCCATCAGTTGATCGAGGCAGTGACGGTATGTGATCCATGGCAATCACTTGGAACGGGTACGTGGCCTCGATATTCCCCGGCAACATGCCCTTGATCGTAGGCTGGCCCTTCCCCGTTTCGCAATCCACACATTGTCCAACAAAGCTTTGCACGCTGCGGAATAGACCCCGCCAATGGAAGTACCGTCTGATCCATTGATAGGTACGCCATATGCCTTGGTGTCCTCCTTCCAAACTCACGTGATAGTGGTGGAGGACATCTGCGTGCAAGGTCTCGGGTAGTACCAGCTTAATTGACGATCGGCGATCATCTTGATCATCCTGATCATCCCCGGTTTTCCTTTTAGCCGCATTTCCACAGTAAATCAGTAATCCTTGTTCGTCAACATCATAGTTGTCAGCAATTTTCGCACATTCTTTCACCTCGTCTGCGCTCATTTGGATAACGTCACCGTACAGATAACACCGCAAATCGTGGATCCATTTCTCTTCATCCTGTGCCTTTTTCACCCGTTCCATTCTTATTCCGGCTACTGGTACATCGGTCCATGTTGACGGTCGTGGTTGCCGGTGGTTACGTGATCGGGTCGTCACTAGCACTTGCGGGGCGGATTGATCTTCGTTCCATGTGATTACTTCGGGTAGACGGTTGAGATCAACTAATCCTTCCAGCTGTTCCTCATCTTCGATCTCAATTCTTGTTCCACCCTGCATAGCCATGGTGGTAATGTGATCTGCACTCCTATTCCACTCTCTCTTGACATGTACCAAATCATGATCACTATACTCGCGTAGAAAGTTAAATGCACGCTGATGTAGCACTTGTAATCGCGGAGCTTTGCACTCCATTTCTCCTCACATTTGCCGGATCACCAAATTAGAGTCCCCACACACGATCACCCTTACTTTGGTATATAGTGCCAACAAGTCCAGACTTAAAAGCAACCCGTGGTATTCTGCTTCATTCACCGTGATATCCGGCGCATGATCGGCGATCGCGATCATAATCTTCCATTCCGGTAACTTCCCCACAATGGCACCAAATGCACCCACACGTCGCTTGACACTTGCCGATCCATCAAAACTGATCACGTAAAGTTCTTCACCTTTTTTAACCGTGGGAGGTGGTACTTCGATCATCTGCAGCGGTTGCTTTTTCGGTGCAATCGCGACCAACGCTTCATCAATTTCGGTGAGAGGGGTGATGCTTGCGGCAAACGCCCCTAGCACCTCCTCTTCTCCATGCACACATTTCTTGATCTCGAGGTCCCACTGTGATAGGATCGCAGACCATCTACCTAATCGTCCGTCCAACCCATTGGATGTTAGTAACAACTTCAATGTAGATAGACGTGATAAAACGGTGATCGTCTTTCCGACCAGCATCGTGAAATAAACATCCAAAATTCGTAAAAGCGCCAGAACTTCCTTTTAGACGGGGCTGTAATTTAGCTCACCGCTTTTCAACGTTCGGTTAGCGAATGCGACGGGATGATATACTTGATCGTATTCTTGTACTAGAGCGGCGGATACTGCCCATTTGCTAGCGTAAACCACGATCACCGGCGTCTTGTCCTGCTCAAAGTGTCGCAGGTTTGGAGCTGATGCAATCTTCGCCTTCAGCATGCTGAATGCCACTTTTGCTCTAATTAGTCGATCATCCTCGTGATTTGATTCCGCCTCACTATGTGATCGTTTCTTCAACTCTTGATAATCTATCTCCCCCAATTCGTAAAGCACGGCGGCATAAATTGCGAAATCTTCAATAAATCGACGATAGTAATTTAGGCTTCCCAAGAACGATTGCATAGCACGTAAGGTGCCAGGGAAAGGCAAATTGATCAGATCGTCCAGGTTCTTTGGATTTGTCTCTAACCCGCGGCAAGAGACGTGATGTCCTAAATAGGGCACTTCGCTTCGCCCCCAGTACGATTTAGCCACGCTGATCGACAAATTCCATTGATCGCACTTTTCCAGCAAGTGCCGCACCTTATCGCATAGGGTGGACCAAGTAGGTGCAGGGATTAATATATCATCGATATATGATCGCCGTTGCAGCACAGACGGGGCCGGCGTTTGGTCGGGTTCTCCTGCTGTAATTAAGTCAGCTGATTCATCTGCACCTTCTTTGACCCTAAGATATCCATATAGTGCATTGTAGATCAACCGCTGATAAATTTGCGGAGTATTCTTGAGGCCAAAGGGCATACTATTCCACTCAAGCAATCCAAATGGAGTGACAAACGCCGAAATTTGACGTGATCGATCGGTCATAGACACGACCCAGAAACCACTTGCCATATCCAAAGAGCAAAACCACAACGCTTTATCCAAATCTTCGAGTAGATCGGTGATCAGGGGCATTGGGTACACCATCAAACGCGTGAGTTGATTCACCGCACGATAATCGATGCATAGACGTATATCGACCCGATTCTTTTTCACGATGATCACTATAGGCGATGCCCAGGGTGACGTTGACGGCTGAATGATCTTTGCTAGCAACCCCTTGATCAGAGCCGACAACTTCTAGCAAAATTGTGGGGCCAATTTCCGGCACTTTTGGGCGATCGGGCGCGCATTACCCACATCGATATCACAAACAACTCCTCGTGCAGCGGGGGGTAGCGCGTTTCCCTTCCCGATCAACAGATGTTTTTTCGCCCAAATTATTTCGCGAAGCTGATCTATATCCTCCACTGTGTTGACTGTGGGATCTCCGACTAGCAAATCATCTTTGGTTACTTCTTCGGTGCTTGCAGACACTTCGGGTAACGTAGCAAGCTGCTTCTCCAATTCTTCCACATACAAATCTCCACCTTCGTGATAACAAACCTGATCGTCAATATGTGTCACGTCGAATTCGCTGGGGCTAACTGAGACAGGGTGATTACACGCGTCTTGAGTAGGTGTATCGCTTGAAACAGGCTGTTCAACTCCTTGATTGAGGGTCGGACCTTTCACTTCCGGCCCCTGATCGCATCGTTCTTGCACCCCTTGCACCTTTTGCGCCTTTTCGGTTACCAACGCTACAGATGCGACGATCGTGTCCGTGGGAAGTACTAAGATACTTCGAGGAGTTGGATACTCCTTCTTATCGACTTATGGACCCTGATCGACACTTTCTTGATCGTCAGATACCAGATAGGTGGAGGCTTGATATGCCAGATTTTGCCACTCTTTGTAACGGTTGGACCCGATCGAAACAAATCCGGGGCGGCGGGGCACATCATCTTTGTTCATCCAAATACCTAAAATAGTCTCTTCTTCAACAATGATGGGGTGATCGACGATGTTCGTAACACGTAAATACCTCGAATTGCCCGCGCCCCTAGCGATAGTGGGGACCCAATCTCTTCCACGAGTAATCCACAACTTGCGAGATCGCTGATCGTAAATTCTTACTTCGGCTGATCGACCTACTGGGATCTGTTCATACTGATCGAGCTTCATATAATTACCACTCGACCCATACAACTGTCGACGTCCCTCCAGTGGGATGATCACTTCGTCAGGTAAACTTAGTGCGCCATGAGCGATATCTAATCGAACACCAGCTGGTATCATGCAATCTATACCCAATATGGCATCTTGACCAACAAGTTTGCCCACCCATGCCTGGAAATAACCAATGAGCCCGCTAGCGTGATCTTGATTTTTGCACGTCCTTCTGTTTGGTATGCACTTTCTCCAATGCCGACACATTCTTGTGTTTGACTCGTGTCAATCCAACAACCCACCTTACGAGCAAAGGTTGAGTCGATGATCGACACTTCGGCACCAGAATCAAATAATATCATAGCTCTCTCGTTATTGATTTTTCCACTAGCCTTGGCTTGCTTGAACCATTTCTTTGGCGAGTGATATTTCCAATATCCACGTGATTCGCCTGGAAGTAATTCGACTTCCATGATCACAGGTGATCGAGAAAACTCATCAATATAGAAATTAGCCAATCGTGGTAAATCAAGCTGATCGCGTTTTTCCTTATCTCTTGTTGCTACTCGATCAGCCCTCTTCTTATCCACAAAATGCAAAAATACACGAACTAGAACGCTCGTCTCGTACCAGATTCCAACCTGGCGAGCGTCCTAGTTTAACAAATCTTCGGCTTCCTTGGGAAACAGTCCTGAATGCTTGGTAGGGTTATACCACTGGCGGATGCGGTTGTAAAATTCTTCCATAGGGCACTTCCCCGCATCTTGAATATCGCCGCATGCTCGGCAGACGTACAGGCATTGATCGGTGGGGTGTCCTTTCTTGCCAAACTTCAGGCAAGTCAGGCGCTTCCAGCAACGTAAGTTGTCGTGTCTGATCGTTCCACAATGACTGCACTTCTTTATCACCCCGTGATCGACTGCGTTGGAGTCGCTTCGTTTGCCTGATCGTGACTCGCCAGGCTGATCGTGCGCCCCTGGTTGATCGCGCATAGTAGCAATCATATAGAGGCGCTGATATCCATCACTTCCACTATCATCAGCACTTGATTCTTAGCTCCCAGACTTTACCTTGATCGCACGTACGCCCCTAGGCTTTCGCGTCGCGGCCGGTGCTCGATCGTCGCCGGATTTTTGGTGGAATCTGCTGGTGCCTACTGCCGCTGTTGGCTGATACCACTTGTTGCGTGCGTATGCCCGCAACGTTTCTTCCAAGTCCGAATCACGATCCAAGCGTAGGAGATCCAGCTGATCGGCGAGTTCGCGATTGGACAGAGTGTCCAGAAAATGTTGGACATGTTCGCGCAGATTTTCGGGCGGTCCATCTCTGATCTGTAACTTAGCTCGCAGTCCCGCCACATTCAGTCGGTGCAAATATTCGATAGGACTTTCGTCTGATCGCTGCTTCATATAATAATACTGGCGGGATACCGATTGCCAGTTCCACAGTATTGTATTTCGAATTAATCCACGAGACTTTTCCAACTTGATCGGGTGGTTCTACTCAACTGTCGATGCCAGTTGCGCGCTGGTCCCTTCAGTAAATCGCCCAGGATTAGACACTTTTCAGGACCAGAAGCTTGATCGCGCATAAATGCTGACTTGAGACGAATGATCCAGTTCCTCGCTTGATCTTCATCCACTTCTTTTCCCGAAAATTCTTTCAAATCGCTGATCGCAGACATCCGAATTCTGGCAATTGGCTGCTGATCAGGTGTCCCAGTATACGCGGATGACACTGTGGCTCGCCGTGTCAGTGTGATCGGTTCATCAGGGTCGACGTAGTCAATTTGAGACCGTTGATCGTGAAACGAGTGCACGGATTCCATATCCACATCTTTTACCGTCGTCGACCTATCTGGTTTCGACTGCTGGCCACGCAACGAGTGTACGGACTCCATATCGACATCCTTGATCGACGCAGCTCTTCCTTGATTTGGCTGGCGGATTTTGGCACCAACGACTCCAAGTGCCCACTTACTGCTCTCTTCGGCTAGAAACCTCTTCATGGCTTTGTCAAAAAAACATCTGCCACTGTGACCCTTGATCGTTTTCTGTCTTGATCGACTGAGGTTCCGTCTTGACAACCGGCAATTTGGAGTTGTCCTTTTGGCAAACTTCCATTCTGGTTATCTTGGGCTCCATACTCCCAGCGCTACTTGACTCAATTCCCTGATCGTCACCCTCTGAAGGGGCAGATTCGTAGCACGATGACCCCGAATGTCCCGATACGTTGATTGACGGACTTGCCTCAATCTTCAACGGGGATTGTGGTGGTGAACTGGGGAAAATCTTTATCGTCTGCTTCGCCCACGATGGGTATCAAGAGGGAATACAACAGCTGGGTGGCCTCTGCCAGGTCTTTGGAGTCCTGATCGAATACTTCCTCGGCATCGTAGGCGTCTGTTATCAGACCAGCCTGCTTGATCAGGCGTATTAGCATTAGCACAATCGTTAGCTTATCTTTTCCCTTCGTTATTGGCTGGTTGACCGGTCTACTCAGCTTCCCGCTGATTGTGACCCCGAGCAGGCTCATGATCGAGTTCGTCATCAGGTAATCTTTCAGGTGATCTCGGTAAATCTTTTGGTAAAACGTCTTTACCAGATCGGCTTCCGTTGGCGGCGTACTTGATCGGCTTTCATCGCTCTCAGACCCAGGCGCTTTGATCAACATCTTCGGTTGGTCGGTCTTGTAATACTTCTCCATCGGATACCAATATGGATCATTATATACATGTATTTTTGGCGGATCATAACTTGCGTTATGATCCGCATGGGCTCCCGAAGGAGCCTCGGGAGGTGGTTGAGGCTTCTCCTCCTTTACGTCATCTGGATTCCTCCCCAGGTCCTGATGATCGGCATTTCCTTTCTTCTTCAGGCATGACGACGGCGAACTGCCTTCCGTCGTCACAACCACCTCCTCCTTTTCCACCTTGATTTTCACCTCTGCTTCAGCTTCCGTTTTCACTTTCACATCCGCGCTATCTTGCGTAGAATCGCGGTGATATCCCGCGTCGCCCAAAGATCCGGGCACGCGCACCATTGTGGTGGAGCGGCTGATCGAGGTTTTTGAGAATTGATCAGGCGGTACCACGTCGCCCAGACTACCGACTAACGAAGGGGGCCCTCCGGATGTCTTCGACTGCTTGTGTTCTTGCCCACCTTGTGTACCCGACGGCTAGGCGTGGGTCGCTCCTCAGGTGGCGGGGACAGCGCACAGCGAATTCTTGCTGCAAGATTGAATTAACTAACTTGTGACGATACAACCGATGCGATCAGGCGTGATCACGTGCGATCAGGTGCTTAAACCACGTCAATTAGCCGCAATCAGGCTTGATCAAGTTTGGGCTGATGCTAATAACCGACGATCAGCAGTATTCCGTCTTGATCGCAAGTGCGATCAGGCGGCAGTACGATGCGATCAGGCGCTGAAACGAAGCCAATCGGTCGTGATCAGGCGCGATCAGGCTTTGGCTGACGTTAATA
>JAPDHQ010006202.1:0-11125 GCA_026184515.1 Peronosclerospora sorghi | reverse complement strand
AGTCCCTCGACGGGAGTACGATTTGGCGATCTCAACACCTCAACTCAAGTACGTTTGGAACGTGCTATTCACTGGATTGGTCTTGGCGTGGAGATATCGTTTGTGGAGTTTCACGAGCATATTGGGTCTTTACGCGGACATATTGGCTTGTTTTAATATTGGTTGGAAACTAGACCGGTTTTGGTCTTATTTCGTATTGGTCAGGGGCTAGACCGGAACGGTCGGTCTACCCTCTATTATTTCGTATTGGTCAGGTCTTGATCGTTTGGACGATCGACCTATTGGAAGTTATCTCTTGGAAGTGTTTTTGGTCTGTTTGTGTCTGGGGTGAAGGGTTCCGCCCCAGAGATACCTACCCAGATCAGTCTTCTATATTCAAGACCGGTCCGATACAATCTGCGATCCCGATCCACCGAGTGTGTAACTAGAACATTACATCGGGTACACAAGGTGAGATGGACACTAAACAATCGGACCAAGTGGGTTCTGATGACGACCGGTCGTCTGCTTGCAGCGAACGATCGGACCAGATCTCGAGTGGTGGTCCGCGGAGTACCCCCTCCGAAAGTTGGAAGGCTGGGCGCGATGGTGGTAGTCAGATTATCGATGCTAATGTTTTCGATTTCGAACTTGACTCCACCACAATGTTGCGCGTGCCCGGATCACTTGGTGATCGTGGATATCACCGTGCTGATATTCCATCAAAAATTGGATTCGAAGATTTGAATGATTTGAATATGGAGTCGTTCTGGATAGGACGTAAGGAAAGGCTATCGCCTTACGTTCTCGTTGTTGATAAAGATGGCGATGTCCGATCTGGCCTGGCGGAGGACCAGATCGGGATTAATAAGTTTTTTCCCCCCAAAAGGCTCCCACCGGAGCCGATCGGGTCTATAGCAGGTCTTGCTATAGTTCCGGAAAGGATCAGGACATTGGTCCTGATCCTATGTCTATGAATGAAAAAAATGATGTAAAACCATAAGATGAAAATTACTTGGAGGCTGATTGGAACGATCCGGTCTACCTCCCTAAAGCCCCCAAGGTACCCAAGGTGCCCAGAAAAGGGCTGGGAATGCCACCCGACGAAGACGAATTCGAAGAAAAGTCGAAGGTCGAGGATGAGGCTATCACCGAACAAGACCTGGAAAAGATGTATTATGTTTTTGAATTGAAGCGATTTGTTCTCCAAAACCAGGTCTTTCGGGTGTTGGACCTACATATCCCCGACCGTCTTCTCGGTCCCACTACCGAGCCGATCCAGAGTGATCGACCATTACTGCACGTCAAGAATTTGGTGGCGATGTTGGCGGAGGTTGGCATTAAAATGCAGAACCCCGCCGGTGTCAATAAATTGTTTGAATTTGATGCTTGGAGACTGGAGGCGTCGATGTCGGACCTCCACGACCGTTTGGTGCCACTGGTGGGGGCGGTTCGCCGCCCAACTCCCACCACGGCAATGAAGGTCGCCGAAGCCTCCACAGAGCTTGTTGACATTGGTTCCGATGATTAATCGATCTAGCAGTCTCCACCGGCTTCTAACAGCTCATCAGAGTTGGAGACCGGTGTCGAGCGGATGACCATGGGGGTGGACCATGCCCGGTCTGAACAAAAAAGGGACATGCGGCAGCAAGGGGATGCTTGCCAGTCGGGGCTCCAGCAAGCCCCAAAGGCCTCAGTTCCGCAAAAGGAGGGTATCAACACGTTGCCCATGACGCCAGCCAACGTCCAAGCCATGTTTGAGACGATGATGCAACGTTTCATGGAAGAACGGGTTAGACCACCTATGCGCCCACATGTCCAAGACCGGTCTACCTGTCAAGGTGTCAATGTTTGCAAAGATGTAGATATGGAATCGGTAACATCTATGGATAAACCTATTAGAAGTGATAAACCAACCGGCAAGGGAAGGCGCAAGCCGCAACCGGCAAGACCGCGTAGACCAAGCAAGACAAGTGACTGTGATATGGAGTCGGTCGGCTGTCTTGACGACCATGGTGGGTCAGATGGTACAGGCGCAGGCAAGGTGCGCAAGGCTAACCTAGCCTCCACTACTGCCTACGACTTTGGATCTGCTGCGATTCCGCGCATCCGTATGGCCGCGACGACCGACCTCAAGGACTTCACCGGCAAGGATGCTGATGAAGACCAGGCCCGGTCTTGGTTCAGTCGGGTCAAGTCTGCGTTCCTGCGAGACCAGACCCCAAAAAGCGAACGTTGTTTAATCTTCCGGGATTTGTTAAAAGGACCGGCTGCGAACTGGATTCAACAGTTGGGTCGGGGCGTCCGGTCTGACTGGGACCTGTTATGTGCGGAGTTTGAAGGTCAATATTGTAACTCCGGATTTTCAAGCGCCCGTAAGTACCACCATATGCAGAATCGGGCTGACGAAACACCGATCTAGTATTTGAATCGGTTGAACGTGGCTGCACTTCGCGCCGGCATAACAATCAAAGAGAATAACCCGCCGAACGGTGCCGCCTTAGAACATGTGGGTCACTATATTAGTACCCTTGACGATCAAGAACTGGCGGACCATCTTACTCTACTGCGTCTTAAGGATGCGGGAGAAGTCGAACAGACCCTGCGGACGTTACAACAGTCGCGTAGTATGAGAGCGAAGACCGCTGGTGGATCAGGTCGCTATCGTTCCAAGACCCAGACCGATCCGGTCAAGAGACCTTGGACCAGACCGACCCGAGCGGTCAAGGCAATTGTAGCTGATGACAGCACGGGGTCAGAAGGGGAAAGTGGAAGTCCATCCAGCCAGGAGTCATCGGATGAAGACCAGTATCGTTACGTCTATGTTGCGGGACCTGCCCGAAGACCAAGTCGAAGTCCGACCAGGTGGAACGGAAGGGAAGAAACGGAAGCAAGTCCGATCCAGACCGACCTAGTCAGAAGTTCTCCCACTGTGGGTCGAGCAAACATGATAGTCCAAACTGCTGGAAGAAGATGGTGTGCAAGAAGTGCGAGAGACGCGGCCACCCGACGGACCACTGCCTCTTCGTATGCAAGTCATGTGGAGAGATCCAAGAGGCCGGCCACTGAAAGATTGAAGAATTTTTTAACATGATGCGCAAGTGGTACGTGCCGGACAAACACGCGGGGATGCTGCCGCCGGACGCAGAAAAGATGTTAAACTAGAACGCTCTCCAGGTTGGAATCTGGATCGAGCCGAGCGTTCTACGGTTCACATCTATGCATATGTCGGCAAGGAGGATAAGACCGACAATACACGTTCCAAATTGCGTTGACCGAGACCATCCGGTCTACAGTGAAGACCGATGAGTACTCCCGAACTAAGGTGGTTATGCAGTTGGACTTGCTGCCTGGAGAATCCCGCGGATACTGGAAGTATCAAGCGCCTGATACATGGTTCAAGCAGGCGAAAGCCTGTGGCAACATTAATAACCAGAAGGCGACGATGTTGTTCGACTCTGGAGCTGAAGTATCGATAATCGACTCCGCCTTTGCTCGTAAGGTCGGATGTCGTATAGACGATACCCAGAGACAAGAATGCGTCGAGATCGGCGAAAACTCTTATATGACCGAAGGAAGAACGCGTGTGAAAATCACTTTGTCGGGATCGCTGGTCTACTTTTTCAGCGCTTGGGTTGGCATGTTGGCTGGTCAAGACGCTTTACTAGGAATGGATTTCATGGTCCCAGCCGGTATTCGCCTAGACCTGTCACATGGAGTTCTTTTGCTCCCGGATGAGGTCCAGGTCCAGTTGGCTGGTCGAAGACCTCGGTATGGTTCGTATACCGATCTGGTCCGGTGGGACCAAGACCTCACTATCCCAGTCGGTCGGTCGGCCGATACCCCGGTCGAGAAAGGTTTTCGTTCGAGGAAGTTATGGTTGACCAGGGGCGATCGGTGGATCCCGACCTTCGTAAAGAGCGCTGGTCGACGTGATTTTGTCCGTGTTACCAATATCGGTGACAAGCCACTGACACTGGACAATAACACTATTGTCGGTATGTGGTTAGCAGAAGGGAAGGTACCAAGGAAGATGGGGTTCGTCTCGATTGGGTCGAGGCGGTATGTCGAGTGGCAAAACCTGGCGTACCAATCGACCACCGATCTTATCAGCGATGATGGGTCGGTGGAAGAGGATACCTCACCTTTAGTGGAAAGACCATGTTATGTCACCCCAAAAAAGATGTTGGTCCGAAGAAAGGCGCCGCAGTCACCAGGAACGGTGGACCATCAAGTAGACGAGCGAAGATAGTCAACGTGGTGTCAGCACAAGACCAGGCGACAGCGGAGCAAGAAAAGGAAGAAGGGGAACATGAAGTTGCTAGGTCGGACCATGACGGTATTCCTAATCAGACCGATATCAGTGAAGGACAGCCCGTCGATCAAGACCAGGGGCGTTCAGCCGGTCCAGATGGTCTAGGTGATATCACCCCAGAAGATGAACAAGTCTGTATACATGAAGGCGGGGAACAGTATATTCAGGAGCTGGAAAGCCAAATGGAAGTCCTCCCTGAAGTGTCTGCCGACTCTCCCGAAGTTACAATAGATGATTTACAAGTGGGTGATCAAGACCTTAACAGTCCAGACCAGATCGAGCAGTTGAATAATATCATATGGAGAAAAGACATCTGCTGATAGGAAAGGGCAACGCCTTACCACCTGCAGCCCGTGGTGCGATTTGCGATATTGACGTTGGAGATGCCAAGCCGATTGCTCAGCGATGTCGACGCGTGGCGCCACAGTACCGGGAAAAGCTTTCTGATCTTATCAATGGACTGTTGGCTACCAAGATTATTAGACCGTCGACCTCGCCATGGGCCTCGCCGATCGTAATTGTTATCAAGAAGAACGGCGTCGACATTAGGTTGTGCATCGACTATCGGCTGGTAAATCGGTTAACTAAACTTATGGTGTACCCGATGCCGCTGATTAATGATTTGTTGGAGACCTGGACAAGACCTTGTGGTATTGTTCGCTGGACATGGCAAGTGGATTTTGGGTGGTCTCGATGACTTATCGAGCCCGTGAGATTTCCGCATTTGTGACACCGTTTGGTCTTTTCGAGTGGAACCGTATGCCGTTCGGTCTGAAGAACGCACCCCATATCTATCAAAGGTTGATAGACACCGCACTGTACGGACACTTCAAAATCAAGACCGATCGGGACCCTGCCGAAAGTTATGATGTGTTTACAGAGGGTGAACCCGATCGGGAAAGAAGACCGTCCGTTATAGGGAGACGGTCGTACATCGACGACATTCTGATACCTGCCTCGTCATGGAACGATCTGTGCGAGAAGGTTGGACGATTGTTGGAGACATGCGACCGCTGGAACCTATCTATCAGCGCCATAAAAAGTTTTTGGGGTATGTCCAAGGTCGCCTATTAGGTCATATGGTCTCGAACAATGGTCTAGAGGCTAATCCTAAGGACCTGGATTCGTTAAGCAACCTCCCGTTTCCCAAGTCTCTGAAGGCAATGCAGTCCTTCCTAGGAAGTTTAAACTACTACAGCCGCTTCATCGAAGATTTTGCTATCTACGCGGCTGTGTTGTATGAGCTCCGGGAAGTGGACTACCATATGTTGCGCGAAGAAGACCGGGCAACTTTACATGGGGGCGCCTACTCTGGTTTTGATGCAGATTGTCCGCAAGTGGAGGCCGAAGACCATATGAAGCGTGCAAAGTTTGCTTTTGGTATGTTGAAGGCTAAGATGGTGACGGCACCGATTTTGAAGCATTTCGATCCCTAAAAGGTCCCGACCATTATTGTATATGCTAGTCAGTGGGCCATTTCGGCCACTCTAGTACCAGACCATGATGGTGTGTACCATCCGGTCACGTTCACGAGCAGAACGCTGAAGCCAAATGAAGTGAACTATGGAATTGTCGAGAAAGAAGTTCTGGCGTTGCTTCGAAATCTGGATGTGTGTTACAACCTGCTGGTCGGCCGACCTATAAAGGTCCTGTCAAGGCGGTCTACTTTGGCCTGGCTATTATCAGCCAATGAGATGGACGGACGTCTAGGCAGATGGTCGGCGGTCTTGTCGCAGTGGACCCTCGAGGTCGTTAAGTGCACCAGGGGCGAGGAAGAGATATTGGGCACATTAGCTGCCAGTATCACCCCTCGGTCTGAAGTGTACGAGGCATTGATAGCGATTTCCCCGAGGAAGCAACCTCGGCAATCAGTTTCGAGACCGCAACCGACCGTCGACCATGATGAAGAGCTCTTGGTCTTAAGTTTTGACGGATCAGCAAGCGTGAAGAAGAAGGTCGGCGCTTATAGTGCCATATTGTGGAAGTTGCCACAATGGTCTATAGTTGCAGCCGCTGGCCGATTTCACGACGGATATTACTGTTAACGAGGCGGAGTACCGAGGTCTACTTCTATGTCTGGACCTGCTGTCGTCGCAAGAGAAGGGGCGAGTCATCATATGTGGTGACTCCAACCTAGTGATCAGGAAGATCACCGGAGAGATCGACTGCAAGGCTCCACGGCTGAGGTCGTTAAATGATCGGGTAATGAAGGCATTGAAAGACCATCCCAACCACGAGCTGTTGCACGTGAAACGGGACTGGAACAGAAGCGCCGACTACCTCGCGACCAAGGCCATGCGAGACCAGACCGGGGCTAAGATCACCAAGGAGGCCGTTCTTGATGAATTGATGAATATAAACAGGCTCCCCGAGGTGATCGGACCCAAGAACGCTCCGGACCAGGTGCATGTGATGGTCGCGACTAGACCGAAAGCTCGGAAGTCCCACCAACCGTTCCCAAAGGAACGATTGAGTGAATCTGTTGTGCAACGACTAAGGGCAGAACGGATCCTCAAGGCGCAGGACGAAGAAGAATGGATTGTGAATTTGAAGACCTACCTGCGCGGTGAATTGTCTAAGTTGACGAATGGTCAAGCGAAAGAATGTGCCAAGACCGCAGACAGTTACGAAGTGGATGAGGATGGTTTACTATATTACTGCCGCGATGCCGACCAAGACAGTGCAGACCGGGACCGATTGGCAAAATTGGTGATACCTGAGTTGCTGCAGCCGGATGTCCTCCATCACTACCATGTGAGTCTAGAAGGGGGACATCAGGGCATAGACAGAACGTATCACAAGATCAGGTCCCACTTTCACTGGAGAGGTCTTTTCCGAAGTGTACAGAAATATGTGGGTTGTTGTACGGATTGCGAGACCGGAAAGGGTAGACCGGTAATCAAGGGGCGATCGCCCGGAAATATCGAAGCTACCTACCCTTTCCAGGTCATAGCGATGGACCATATACCGTCGATGCCTAAATCGACATATGGCAATACTGAGTTGTTGATCTGGGTAGACCTGTTCACCGGTCTAGTTATTGCGAAGGCAAGTGCGTCCCGGTCTGCCGAGCAGATCGCCAAAAGTTACGAAGAATGCGTGTTCCGAAGGTTCGCCGCCAGCGAGGTCATCAGACACGACCGAGAACCCGGTTTCATGGCCGAGGTGTTCCGGTCGTTTAACAATATGCTGGGCCAGAAACAGAGCGCGACGATGGCATATCGTCCGCAAGCGAATGGATCGGCAGAACGTATGGTACAAACTATTACAAGAGCAATCAAGATGTACGTTGCCGATCCAGACCAGCGCGATTGGGACGAATACGCAGAAAGGCTGGTGTTTGCACTCAACTCGTCGACCGATCGGGTCCGAGGAGAAACGCCTTTTTATCTTGCGTATGGATGGGACCCCCGGTCCACTCTTGAAGCCGCGATACCTATTGGCTGCACTCGGACCCGCGATCGTGATGCTCGACGTTGGCGCATGCAGGTCCAGAAATATTAACAGCATGCAAGATAAATTGTCAACGAAAAGTTACGTCAAGCTACACAAGACCGGGCAGACCGGAACAACGACCAGGTCCAACCCCACGGTATAGAACCAGGGGCGAGGGTATGGTTGTACCTAGACCGAGTGAAGGAGGGCTATGCGAAGAAGCTGGATCACATGTGGCACGGTCCTTTCCGTGTTGCCGAGCTGATTGGTGAACACGCTGCCCGTCTAGTAACAACCGGCGCGTACTACAAGGTCTTACCGATCGTACATGTGTCCAAGTTAAAACTGGTCCGAGAATTTCCTGATCGTCCCAAAATGCCCTGTCTAGTAGACGAGGCAGAACGGTTTGATTTCGATGAAGCATTACTGCCGGGGGACAGTTGGGAACGACCGCTGGAGAAGGACGAATTTGAAGTAGAAAAGGTCTTAGATGTCCGATCGGTCAAGAAGACCAGGTTCGGCCGGACCCACCAAGAATATCTGGTCCGATGGAAGGACCATGATGAAACAACTTGTACCGATGAGTCCGACCTGAACTGAGGAGCACTACGACGAGTTTTCGAACGGGACCGAGTCAGTCGGAACCGTTTCACAGTGATGCAGACCCATGAAGACCAAGACCAAGACATGATGTAGCATCGGTCTTCCCGACCGGTGTGAAGAGGTGGAAGGTCTTGTGTATTGTGTATTGTGTATTGTGAATATGTGACGAATTGGAATAGTGGAGTGACGAACGTGGACTGTTTTTTCGCGATGTAAGTGGAGTGATTGGTGATAACGTGTCTAGTGCAACTCTGGAGAAAGTGGTGGAATTAGCTCAAGTGATTTGATGACCGAACATGTGAAAAAGAACGATGATATATATTAAGTGTTATCTGGTCGACTACTTACGACCTCACTCGCCATCACCCCACAGAAGGCCGACGGTCAACGACGGATGCTTTTCAACTTGGCCCTGGTACTGGTTACGCCAAGGTTCTTGTTGGTCTAGTTGGACCAACCATTCCGACGCGGCAGGAACTTTCTTCGCCGGCGGGAAAAGCCAATGGTCTAGACGAGAGAAAGACCGGACCAGGAGCTGCTTGGTCAGGGTGGACCGGCGTAAACAACCGATCCGCCCTGGCGACCACGGCAAAGTATCCTCACGCGTTCGTGGCGGAAGGGAAGAACTGTCGATTGCCACGTTGGCCAACAAAGCATCTTTGTGGAGCTTGGACGTCCCAGGAAAGACCGTAGGTGTTGACTTTGTCGACGCATGAGGTGGTGGAACGCCACCATGTGGACCGGTCTTCTTGGTCTGCTCCGAAGTCGATGCAACTTGAACAAAACTTTCATGTGGACTTGTTCGCGACTTGGTTGGGATGGGGACAGCAAACTCCGAATCACCGGAGTCTTCGCCGGAGTCATCCCAGGACGAGACCTCTGAATACTTGGCATGGTCAGCACGAGGGCGCGAGGGCGCTTGCGTTTTGGCAGGGTTGCAGGCATCACTCACGTCCAATCTTGGGTTCACGAGAAGCGCCTGCGTCTTGGCTCTCTTATGGGGCACCGCACGCTTCCCCCCTAGTTCGGGGTCGCGCGCTATGCCCCGCGCCCTCGAGCCACCCGGCGCGCTTGCGCGCTTCTTGGAGTTTTGTAAAATATTGGACTGTGGAATTTTGGCCAATGAATGGCGCCGGTATTGGTCCTGGTGCAAGTCGACCAGGGCAGCCGACGCAGACCGGTCTACGCTGGAGGCAGCAACAGGATGCCGACGAGGACGCAACAGGTCAACCAAGCGCTGATGACATTCTTTTAATACCGCCCGACGACCGTTCGCTGCCTGCGTCCAATCGTTCGACTTGCGTTCACAAGACTGGACCTCCTCGGTCTGGTCTTGAATCGAAATTCGGAGCTCAGTGAGACGCCTCTCGAGGTCGTCGCTTTGAATGCTCAACGTTGTCTGGTCAAGCAGGTCTTCTGCTTGCTGCTGTTGGACCAGCACAAGCTGCTCCAGAAGATGAAGCTGATGAGCCTCCAAGCGGGTCAACCTATTGCGCGCGTTTATTAGTCCGGTCAAAATATAACGCAGCTGGAGGTCATGCGTGTTCGACTACCGATCGGCGGCAAGCAGGGCATTGATCGCCTTGCTGATGCCAGGAGGTATACGGGCTGGAGGTATACGGGCTGAAGACAAACTAAGGTTAGAACAGGTCCAAGGTGAAGACCGGACATGAATGCTTACGTTGTGTCTCCTGTTGAGCAATCTGCTCCTGGAGACGTGCGATCTCTTTAAGTGCGTCTTGCAACTGCGCGTCGGTCCCGGTCTGATGCCCTGCCGATGTATGAGGTGCAGTAGAAGGATGGGGCTGCCAGACCGGACCGACCGGACGGGCGAAGTGACATGCGATGACGTGGTATGCGAGGTGACTACAAGAACGGTCGTTAAGGAAATACAAGAAGGTCAAGTCCTGCAGTGCAAGTACCTGGAACGGATGAAGAAGATGGTTGCTCCATGTTGGAAAAGTCTGAATGACCAAGGTTCAACTGAATTTGATGGACGAGGTCAGACCGTTGTCGTTGTGCGACACGGTCTGACTCAGGGGCGGCTCTGGAGAAGCGTGCCCAAAATTTGGCACACTTCTGGTCAAGTTTTGTCAAGACATTTGGTCTAATTTTGGATTGGTTTAAACAAGTTTTTTTTTCCAGCCTATCAGAAACAAGAAGTGTCAAGAACGCAAGTTTTGGTGAGTCACCCGAATTTGGGTATTTTACATATTTTTGTGGGGGTACATTTAGGGACTATAGGGTAGTAGTATTTTAGTTGTGGTTTTACCTTTTAGGACATAGCTTATACCTTTAAGTAAGGAAGTCTTTTAGCTTTCGGATAAGTGGCTGAAACCTCTTCTGGTCTTGGTTCACACCACAGCTAGGGGTCGCCGTTCTTCCCTTTTCGTACACTAGTCGCCTCCGCCCGCCGCGCAGTGTTTGGGGGCAGAGGGTCGAATTATCCCCTCTCGCCCATTATACCCGGTCTGGACGCGCCGCGCGCGCACTTTGGCCCACCGGAAGTCCCTCGACGGGAGTACGATTTGGCGATCTCAACACCTCAACTCAAGTACGTTTGGAACGTGCTATTCACTGGATTGGTCTTGGCGTGGAGATATCGTTTGTGGAGTTTCACGAGCATATTGGGTCTTTACGCGGACATATTGGCTTGTTTTAATATTGGTTGGAAACTAGACCGGTTTTGGTCTTATTTCGTATTGGTCAGGGGCTAGACCGGAACGGTCGGTCTACCCTCTATTATTTCGTATTGGTCAGGTCTTGATCGTTTGGACGATCGACCTATTGGAA
>JAPDHQ010006200.1:0-19868 GCA_026184515.1 Peronosclerospora sorghi | reverse complement strand
GGGATCGCAGATTGATCTGATTCTGTCTTGAATATCGGAGACCGTGCTGGGTAGGGGTACCTAGGGTGGAGCTCTTCACCCCGGGTACGAGCAGACCAGAAACATTTCCAATAGATAAATTCCAATTGGTCGATCGTCCAATCGATCTAGACCCAACCAATTACGAGATAATAGAGGGTAGACCACTCAACCGGTCTATCCCCTGACCAATATGAGAGAAGACCAAAGCCGGTCTAAACTCCAACCAATGTTATAGTAAACCAATATGTCCACGTAAAGATCCAATATACTCGTGAATTCCACAAACGTTATCTCCACGTAAAGACAAATCCACTTGTTAGTACGTTCCAAACTTACGTGACTTAAACTTGAGGAAGTCGACCAATGCGTGCTCCCGTCGAGGGACTTCCGGCTGGCCAAATGTGCGTTTGGCTCGTCCAGACCGGGTATAATGAGCTAGATGGGATTACTCGACCCTCTGCTCCCAAACACTCCGCGGCGGGCGGAGGCGACTGATGCACATAGCAAAGGTTTAAACGACCTCCTGTTGAGGTGTTAGCCCGAAGGCAAAACCAAAAGATTCCAAACGACTTCTTCTCTTTTAGGCAAATCCACAACTCTAACTAATACTACCTCCCTACGGTCCCAATATGTACCCACATGAAAATATGTAAAATACCCAATGTCAGGTGACTCACCAAAACTTGCGTTCTTGACACTCCTTGAATCTGATAGGCTAAAAAGCCCCCCTTGTTTAGACCAATCCGAAATTCGACCAGCTGCCTTGACCAAAAGTGACCGAATTTGTGGTACACTTCACCACACCATCAAAATTATAAGCCGCCCTTGACGGGCGTTTGGGGGCGCGTAACGCAGCCCTTAGTGCCTGTGAGGCAAGTTGGGTGTCTTGAGGTGCGTCCAGCTCATTAGTGACGATCGCCTTTGGCGATTCGGATGTATCATCCGATATGGGCAGGGGGGCCGCACTGGTTAGTGCATTTTCCCCACGTGTGGGGAATGGATTAGACTGCCGACAACGCCGTTCGGCGCTGTCGGAGCGGCTAACCATTGGGGAGGTATCCCCAAAGGCATCCACCTCCGAGTTTTCGGAGTATTCTACCTCTTCTAGAGGAGACGCCGTAGCACCACTGGAGGTGTACATATGGAGGGCCAGAGTAACTGGCGTTGGAGTTCTCCAACAAGATTTTGATTATTGCGTAAGCAATAGTCTTGATGGGGGAGGATGTAACGGGGTTACATTCGGGTTACATTTAGTGTTGGTGTACATGAGTACACCACGGTTGAGGTCAGTATTGGCCGGTTTGAAAGGTTTTGAACCTTTGGTTATTTTAATCAATCAGGGCAGGGGCCCTTGGTGTGGTGGTGTGTCAGCCATCCACGTGTCAGTACACAGGTGTGTACACTACATTTTAGCTAGGTACGAATTAGGAATATTCCACCTAGTATTACATATAGTTTATATTAGTTTAAATTAATTTAGGCTAATTACATATTAAATATATTCAGTTTACATCTCACTCTATTTTGCGGACGTGCGACCTCGACCGGTCGCGCGCGCAGTGAGTGTCGTAGGTAAGAGGGAGCCCTCCCTTTATTTACATCCCGTAAAGGGAATACAGCCGTTAAGGCTAAGTCGTAAACCAACCCGGAAATCTTGGCCCCGAGTAGGAGAGCTCTCCTACTAAGCCCTTTACAAGGGCGTATCGGCTAAGTAGCGCATCCAAGATCCATGGATCCCATTGGATCCCTATATATATCTAATCCACCCAGACACAAAACGAAATGAAAACAAAACACCACCTACAGTACAGTAGTCCTGAACAGCCCAATTTCCCTTCAACCACTACTGCCAAAAAAAAGTAATTACTAATTCCCCAGCACCGTGAAAGCTAAAAGAACCAGATCGCCGCTTTAAGGAAGAATCTTCCTCTGTGCGCTAGCCGCACCGTGCGTATACGCACCGGCTACATAGAAGCTCCAACGTTGCTGCGGCTATAGTTCAAACATTTCATGCGGACTCACAGCATCCTTTCCGTTCCCGTTGATCCTGATCGTTACTCCTCGGTTGTCCGGTCCTTTTCTGGTGTCTTTGCCGACTTATTTGTTGGCAAAGCTGATGTCCACCGCCGGGAGCTCTTGGGATCCAGCTTTTCCTCGAGGTCCTTTTTAAGTTTAGTCTACTTCGGAGCCAAAACTGTACTCTTTGATATGTCGGATTCCATATTTGCGTGGGTGCTTAAGTCACTTCCCCGCTTGAATGGGTTCTGGGGATCGCTTTCTCCCGTACTCTGTTTGCACTCTTGGGTTCAAATCCCACGGTGGCCGGCATTGTTATGCGTACCAAGGGGGTTGTTATAGTCAAGCCTAAATTAAGTTGGACCTGTCTCTTTTTTGTGCTCTTTTTTATCCTTGATTCTTTCAGCTGGAACAGAACCACCACCGTCGTCTGCTCAAATTTAATCTGGATGCTCAGAAAAAACAAAGATATATATAATCGAAGGACAGTCGGGGGTATGCCTCGTGAATAAGCAGATGGTATATAACATTGCAGATATACCAAGTTTTATGCAGTAAATGCACTTTTTCTACTATCTGCATTAGGCATAGCACTTGCGATAATGTGGCTTGAGGACATATCTAAATGCTATCGGGGTCAAAAATCATCCATTTTCTGGTTACATCGGTTGATTAGTATCCTTGGAACTGAACCTTGTTGTTCTGAGCTAAACATGGCCAGGGGGGGCAGAACAGGAATTTTTCAGCTCCGACAAAATTGACGATGAGGAGACTGCAAACGCAATCCCGACACATTTCTTGAGCCGGCTCGATGTGAATGGATTGCCGCCGCATCGACTGGAACTGAAGGTAGGCTCACCAATCATGCTCCTGTGGAATCTGGATCCATCCAACGGGCTTTGGAACGGCATGTGCCTCATTATCCACCGGTGTTCCGGACGTATAATTGAGGCTGACATCTTGACGGGTGATTATGCAGGGTGTGTTTTCTATATCCCGTTCATTGCACGAACAACTGAGCAACCAGGCCTGCCGTACACGGTCCGTCGGAAGCAGTTTCTTGTGCGCTTGGCCTATTGGACGACGATAAAGAAATCACAGGGACAGACGCTGCACAAGGTTGGCATATTTCTCACAAGGGACGTGTTCTCGCTTGACCAGTAGTACGTCGCCTTTTTAAGGTCGACAACACCGGAGAACATCTCCGTCCTTTTGGAATCTGTTTCTGCAGAACTACGACTAATGCGCAACGTCTTTTATGACGAGCACTACGTTGAATGAGGTGAAAAATCTCGCGATGATTAGAGCAGTCAATGTCGAGATTGCACACGCAGTCGTTGACAGCAAAAACATCGCTTTTTTGTATCAAAAATAAACGTATATATACTGTTGTTTCAATGAAACAATCCGTCGGAACGACGGGTACCATCCACTCCGTACCAAAATTGTGTATAGCGTCCATCTGTGTGTAGCGTACCATGTACAGTTTTAATGGTACCAGGTGAGGTGATTAATGACATCCGATCTTAGTTGGCTGCGATCGGCCATTGAAAGCCAAGAAACGTATGAGGAACTTCTCGAGTCACCAGAGGTACGTTTGCCATTTATGTCCCGAATATGTCTATATATTAATCCGGTCTCTGTTCCCAGTTTCCTGACATTCTACTGACAGAATTGCACGAGATTATGAAGACCCCATATGATAACGCTGCACAGCTGCAAGAAGTGGTTAACGTCCGTGAGTTAGTCCGTCTATGAAACATGGAGATATAAAGTCATCGCTGATGTTTCGTGGTTCCAGTGCTACAGATGATTGAATTCTCCATTGACTCGGAGCTTCCTCTAGAGATTGTGACGACGCTGCATTCGACTCGTGACTGGGCGATTCAAACGCTTTTGGACATGCAAAAACTACAAGTGGAAAAACAATCTGTTGAGGTGCTAATGGAATCTCCAATAATATCCGAATCGTTGCAACAAATGCAGTCCAAGCTATTCACTTCAGCGCCGTGTAGAGAGGTGGACATAGAAATGGAGCTGCACCAGTCGTTACTCTTAGCAATCCAGACGGAAGACGACAGCACTGTAGTTTCGGATATTTTGGAAATGTGCGCAACCAACCTGCACAGTGACGAGCAATTTGTACAGTTTGCGGAAACTGCTTTGTGTGGGAAGGCAGAGTCGTTAACACTCGGTACTGCCTTTCTTCATCGACTGTATGATCGACAGCCTTGGAAATTCCACGTGGAGAATGACCAGACCGTTCGGCGTCGATTACGGCTATTTGACACGCTAACTCTTAGAAGTAAAGTTGCTGTATGGGCAAACCACTTGCCGAGCTGGCGATCCCAGTTACAGACTTGGATGTTGACGGCGCATCGAGCACCATTCCAACCGATTCATGATTTAGTGCCTCCTGGCTGGCAAGACTTAAGCCCTGATGGCGTGTCCGTGGTGGCAGCTTGTCGTAAACATTCCCACTTGTATGTAACATTCATTGAGTGGTGTCGATGCAATGTTGATCTGATGTCATCACGTCGTAGCATGGAGTTAGTAAATTTGTTATCAAAAAGCATTGGGCAAGATAATGCTGCTAGCCTATTTCGGCGTCAGTTATTAAGCCAGGTTCCGCAGATAGACGGCTTATCAACTCCTGTGTCATACGACGAGCTAGAAACAACATTCGTCTTGTTGGGCAACACACTGGATCAACTTCAAAACAAACGCAGCGCTTCGGATATTGTGTGGCAGTACGAGTGGGTCGGAGTCCTAGAACAATGTCATCTGCTACATGAAGCACTGGAACTTACGTTTCGTGGTGATACGACTAGTGATATGACCACCAAGATTAACGTAAATGAGTCTGCACCTCAGAGTTGTGCACGATTCTTTAGCTGGTTTTACTCATTTCATTATTCGGTATCTGCTGACGAGATCGCTGCGCAATTTATGACGATGTCTACGGAGCTTCAGGTGCCAGACATTCAGGCTGGAGCACTATGGCTGAGGCAGAATCGCACAGATTTTAATGTTCTCCCCATCATTCGGCTTCGCCTCGTCTGGTTTTGGCTTCTTAAGAGCATTGACGTTCAGTTACAGATGCCGATATCTGTTGTGAGTAAAGAGCATGCTTTAAAAGGAGTCACAACTGATGTTCTAGAGTCCGTCGAGTATATTTTTCGACGCTTCACGCCGGTGAGAGCGAAGCGGTAAGCATTTTAGCAACCCAGTCCATCGTCTTTCTGTAGTAACTCGTATGCTGTGATTAATGAGTCCGTAGGCCTTTTCAAGTAGAGCTTGTGACACAACTACTAGCAGAACTTGAGTGGCGGGCAAAGCATTGCCACGTGAACACAGGGGACATGTTCTTAGACGCAATTAAGCCTGTGATCGTTTGGCTGACGAAAATAGTGCATTTAATGCAGCTTGAGGAGTATAATAAAGATGGACTTGGCTATCACGCAAATGACGTGGAGCACTTAGCACGACGTCTAGAGCCAATTTCCCGTTAAAAAATGGATGCATTTTGATTTCAAATGTCTTTGCGCGATCGTAGTATATAGTCGTCCTAAACCACTTGTTCGCCAATTACTGCTCCAAAACACCATCCAACTTCTGAATCTTTAGCGAGAAGTCCAGGCACGGATAGCCCTGCGTGAGCTTTCCCTGACTAATGATATCTATATCGGATGAGACGTATTGCCCAAGCGTTGCAGGTGTAATGCCACCGCTGGCTTCGACCAGCACGTGCGGAAACTGCCTCTTAAGCTCAGCCGCCGTAGCCTTGAGTTTCTCCGGCTCAAAGTTGTCCAGCATGACAATGTCAGCCCCGGCTGTGGCGGCCTCTTGTGCTTCCTCGAGCCGACGACACTCAACTTCAATCTTCATGGAAAACCCAGCGGCCAATTTGGCCTTGTGCACAGCCTTAGTGATGCTGCCAGCAGCCCACACGTGATTGTCTTTGAGCATCACCATTTGCGACAAATCATGACGGTGCGTTGAGGCGCCAGCCACTAGCAGCGCGTACTTTTCCACGAGGCGAAAGCCCGGCGTTGTCTTACGAGTGCCGGCGACGTGACCGTTCCATCCCAATGCGCGAACCTGTTCCACTGACCGTCGAGCTTGTGTCGCTACACCACTAGCGCGCGTCAAAATGTTGAGGGCCGTGCGTTCACCCAGTAGCAGCATGCGGCAGTTGCCAGTGACTTTAGCCATCGGCACTTTACCGCTAGAGACACTAGTGGGCTGGATCTCATCGCCTTCCTGAAGTAGCCACTCCACGTGGCAACCAAGCTGCTCGAAAACTTCAGTGAAAAATGGAACACCAGCCAAAATACCTTCCGACTTGCCTAATAGTAACGCCGTCTCCTGAGCCTCTAGTAGAAATAGTCAGAAAGCAACCACGATTCGATTTATTTAGAAGCACGCACCGCCAACGACGAAACCGCCGACATCAAAGGAGGGAATATCATCCTCCAACCACTGCTGCACGTATTTGGTCCAAGAAGGAGGTAGTAGATGGGCGTAGTTGGTTGAAGACTCGCTCATGGGCTTCTGCGTCGTGTCTACTTATGGAAAATGATATGGGTACACACCATTGTTACAGGTATTTTGTAATGGCTTTAATGCTGTTTCATCTTTAGCAAATACACCTTTCAACCACTTAATTACCTTTATTCATATGTTTGTTCAGCTCATTGCCGAAGGTGATGCGCTTATCTTTGTTCCCAGTTAACTTCATGCTCGCTTTCTCCATACGTGGACGCTTTGTCGAGTACGACATGCGCTGCTGGGCTCTATGGACAGACGATCTGCTCACTGTAACTCCCAGCTCGGAAAACGAAGACGGCGACAAAGCTGCTTGGTTACTTGAACCTTGCAGTTCGCCAATCTCTGCTGTATCTGATACTGGTTTTGTCCTTCTATGAGCTGCTTTTCTCGTGAATGACTCGCCGCTGCCATCTTTTCGTCTTCCGGGTCGCTTTACCTGCGTTCTCACTTTCACACTCGCCTCTCTGGGCTAATGAAGGCTTCATCGACGCAGTAGCCTTTAAACGCCACACAGCAGGCGCCTTAGCGATTTGTTGTGATTCCATCGTTTTGTTCTCGCGAGCAACCTTTCTCTTTGCCGAGTCCGTGCTGCGCTTAAATTGTTGCTTCGATTTGATGTCGTGTGGTGGCCCTTCGAGTTGGTGCTGCTTCTTGCGGCGGTTATTTTGCTGTGAACGAGCAGTGAACTTTCTGTCATCAAGCGTTAAGCGCAGAACGTGTCGATCTCTCTCGGCCACGTTGTGGTCGGTCCGTGGCTCACCTCTGTCGCCTGCACCTGCACCTTTGTCGTCACTATCATCGAATAAACAATTGTTAGAGGTATGCTTGGGCGAGAAGCACTTTTCGCACGGTGGTGTAGCGAAAGAAGCTTGGTGATGAAGCCAAACGCGACCCATGCGACCATCGGCTACATTCCAATCGATTCGAGTTCGGAGGGCCAATGCACGAGGACAACTCGGCGACGATGTCAGCAGCTCCACCTCCCACCACGCGTTCTTGCTTCCAGCCTCATCGCTAGGATTCGTTGCAGAACCGCAAGCTCTCTTCTTTACCACGGTACCAACACGGAACGATTTCTTGAATGTCTTGAAAAGTAGTTCAATCTTCTCTTTCGTTAACTCTTCATCAGCGCTACGTAGCAACAAAACGTAAGAACGCATCCCCTTGTCTGCGTGTGTCTTTTCCTCGTTTTTGGGCGAGGCATCCTTATTCTTGGGCTTTTGCTTTCCAGACCCCTTCAAAAGATTTTCGCTGGCAAAAACTTTGTCAGAAAAGCTTTCACCCTGAATGAGCATCTTGTGCGCGCGACGAAACTCGTGAATAATTTTCTCTTGCCCCTTAAACTGTAGAACGCACCCTAGATCACGCCCAACCTCAAGAGGGTCTTGAATACTTATACGCCACGTCTTGGCCTTGCGGCGATCCCATTGCTCAATTTTCAAGGCAGGTGTCTTCGGTGACCGCACGGTCACGACATGCTTCGCGAAGTCAAATTCAGTAGCGTAAAACTTGAAAAATCCAACCAATAAAGTTGCCAACGATACATTAGAAGAGTCAGTGGCCGATGCACGTTGATGGAATGCTTGAGCAAGAGCACGATCGTCACAAAATGCGATGTTAATATCGTTGTAGTAGTCTGGGTGGATGTTAGCTGATTCCAAAAGATCAGGGTCTTGCAGGTTGGGGAGTACATGCATCACTTGTAAGTAAAAGATGCTTAACAACACGAATGAATAAGAACTAAGGCATCCCGTCGAAGCATCATTGATCCCGCGTTGCTTCGCCCAGTACTTAACAGCGATTCCCAAAGCACGTGCACGACCGTCAAAAGACGCATAAGCACGCAATAAAGGCGTGTTGCGGGTAGCTAATACGTTTTCAAGGCACAGGTCACATTCATAATCGCGACCGCTACGTGTGTGTAAGAAGCGGATGATAGGGATACGGGCTCCAGCAATCACATTGCGTATTTCGCAGTTCCCCGCACGCTGCAAGATGGCACGAAGAAGATAAAGATCATCTCGACGACGCCGGCTAGCAGCAATTACAGATTTTACATGTGCTGACTTGGTTTTCAGCCCATTGGACAACTTCTCGACTCCGGGCAGCTTCGTGAGCTTAGCAATGATAGCATTGCGCAACAAGCACAATTGATTGAGAAAAAACTCGAGTTGACGACGCTGCTTTGCTGACTTGTCATCATTCTTGCCCGATCGATCCATTTGGTTAAGGGTCTGTGTGTGGTTTTTAATGCTATTCTGTACAACCTCATAAAGGTCTTGAAACTCTATAGCTTCTTCAGAATCTGTACCTAGCTGGTGTTTATCCTTTAAGTCAATCCTTTTTTCGTTCAATGGATCGGTCAATGTTACGTTCCTGCGGCCATTGGGGAGAAGGCACATATCCAAATCCGAGCTTTGAGAGCCATACTGAGTCAAAGAACTACCAAAGAGAACTACATCACACTGCCGCCATTTGCTCACTTCTTGTCGAAGGATGTTTTGAATATCAAGAGCTATACACAGACGACGTTCCTCTTCCTCTGGCTCAATTCTTGAGAGCTCCACAATTCGGTACAGCTCCAAAGACCACATTTTTTCCGTCTCGGATGGTATTACAGTCACGGTAGCTTCAACTAGCGGTTCGACTTGCGTGGACTCCGTCAAAAATGTCAAGAACGTTTCCACCTGTTCACATGCTGTTTCTTCAGCTGCTTTCCACTTGTTTTTCCGTAGTTGTGCTTTTTGCTTGCGTTTCTTGCTCTTCTGCAGTGAAACGCTCGTAGCATTGTTCACAGTATTTGTTTGAAATGCGTTTTCTTCCACCTTGTTTCCGCTACTAAGTCCATCTTCATGCTTCAAAAAGTTAATCCAGCGTCTCAGTAGCGTCTCGTGGCCGCAAGTGGCCCTGCTCAGTAGCAGCTCTGTAGCATTTTCAACGATTTCAGCCACCACAACTCTTTCCAGAGTTCCTTTGATTTTTCGATTTAACCTTTCCGCTTCTTTTTGTTGCTTGTTTAGCTCTAGTCTCGATGCTCTTAGCACGTTCTGAACCTGCTCCACGATTTCTTCCACTGGCCACCAAGGCTCTTCCGCGTTAGTTTCGGGATCTTCTTCCTCTATCTCGACTTCATTCTCATTTTCGGTTTCTTCCCTTTTCGATCCCCAAGAAAGCTCTAGACGTAATTTACGCTGGATTTTAAAGAGCGCAAACATCCGCTGTAAGGTAGCTGCAGACTGGAGCGTCGTGACGTCCCCAATGCCATCACAGCGCATTAAGAGCCACTTTGCAAAGAGTAAGTCACCATTTCCGGCAATAAACCACGACGCTTTTAAATAATCGCTGGCAAGAGAGTCCGCGGTACTAACTGGGAGCTTGGAGGTCGACTGAAAATCGGTATTTTGCGGCTTCTGCTTCTGCCGAGAGGGCGCAGGCGGTTCTGTTGGAACAGGAACTTGGTTGTTTTGATTCGCGCCGAGGGGATAAGGTTTAGACCGTGGGGAAAGTGTCGTGGCCAGCTCAAACCCGTTCATGGCCCCAGGAAGGCCTTTTAACCGATTGATTCAATGAGATCTCATTAAAAAGGCACGTATCGGTACACTGTACCACTCTGTCTGAACGTCAACTTTCTATTCGAGCTCGTTCTCTACGTTAGCGTTTTTTTTTGTTATGAGTCCACCGCGCATCTCATTGGTAAAAAATAGGTGTTACCCTTCATATCGTATTTAATCAAAACACAGTGGGACTGGTGTGTCTTCCTAGCGCTATTCGCCCAATAAGCAGCTCGCCTGCTAGCAACGGTCATAATACGGCAGAAAGCGACTTAAGCCAACGACCAGCAGCGCTGGCGTCCACCGAGCGACATAACCGAGCATTAAGGTGCGTCGGATTCTCGACATTAGGTCCTCCCGCTCCTTTATTCCATCAGTTTCCTCTTTCACAATGTTTGCCACGAAACGCCCGCGTCGCGCTACGTCCGTCGAAGACTCGCTGGACCCTCGCGTGATGACTGAGAGACAACAACTGGCTTTCCTACTTCGTGCCACAGCGCCTTCGGATGCTTCCGAGAGCTCCAGTAGCTCCACCTCTTCTAGTGATGATGACGGCGAGGAAGACAAACCACCACGTCGACGACAACCAGTCAAGCGCAGCAAGACACGCTCTCGTGCGTTGGTCAATCTTTTATGTCTTTCATCGTTATTTAATCTGATATTTTTGCGTTCTGATGCAATTGCTGCTGCAGGTGCTGCTAATACTCCGAGGAAGACGTCATTAGACGCCCCTCCCGTGATTTATTGCGGTCGTGGTCGACCGCCAAAGAACTCGATTAAATTGCCAAAAAATACCCACCATACGTACGCACGACCAGCAAGAATGTCACCGAGGAGTCAGACTACAAAGTCCAGTGAAGCCACTGTGGCTGCAAATCTAAGAGCTGGGAAGCTGGGAGCGCTAAAGTCGGATAGTAATGAACGAGGCATCCTCGTAAAGCTAGAAAAGACCAGTCCATCCAGTGCCAGTGATGTCGCCATGCTTAACAGTTCAACAGGGGCGCCGTTTTGTGCTCTGTGTTGCGATCTAGAACCATTCTACGACGCGCCACTGTTCCTATGTCCCGCCTGCGATCAGAAGTATCCAACTCAGCAAACGCTTGGTCGTGTGTGTATGACATAGTTGACGAAACGAGAAGGGATGGGAAGAAGTTCAACTGGAAGGAAGCTGCATCGAGTAATGGACTGACGAAAATGATGCATCTGCACGTGTACGAGTTGATATAGTTGGATTATGTCGTGTTTAAAGCTATTAATGGTCTCGGGGACAACGGCTATTTGATCATGGAACAGGACGATCTTTCCGTGTCTTGTCTATAACTGTCTCTATGGATTCGATTTGATAGAATGGATGCCTGTCAAATCTTTTATCGCTGTCATCATGTCTACCGCTTGCTCTGACATTGAAGCTAGCACGGCTGACTGTATTTTCAGAGGGAAGCTGCTGTGTCGTAAATATAATATATTACCCCACCCAAAAATCGACTGGTAGTACACAGAAGCGCCGAAACTCATGTCATGATCACTAAGTACGTCAGCAGGAGCAAGATAAGCACCAGCACAATAATAACGATGAACGTTTTCATGCCGCCCGACTGTTTAATGAGCTCTTGTGTACGTTTTGTCACGATTTCCAGGGCTTCTTTAGCCTTGTCTGTGTCGTCACTCAGTTCATCCAACATTCTGTATGCAGCAGGAGCAACAAAGTCATTTGGCAGAATACGTGATCTGGCTAAAAAAAAGATTATCTCACTTGTTCTGTGTGTCTAATTCCGTGCTAATATTCAAACTCATATCTCCTAACCGCTTCACGGCCAAGTGCAGCTCTTCCAGACTTTCGTCCTGCTTTTGACGTTCAATCTGCTGCACTCGACGCTGATCAACCACGTAGTCGTCATCGAGATCATCAGACTACCACAACGACCGTATCGACAGTATTAGCTACGAGGTGACCAATAAGTAGAAGCAGGCTGTATCTACCTCGTTAGTCAGCTTGGCATAAGACGGGGGCTTGCCTGACTGGAATGCGGGTGCCATTCTAGGCGCTGGACTATGTATAAATACTCGCCCAGTGATTGGACTAATAATATACGTACATAGAGCCTGCGATTGTAGATATGAAGCGACGTACTGAGCTGGCTGGTGTCCAGATGAGGGATTGTGACTGGGATGCTCTCTGTCCTTTTCTGGTTTCAACTACCGCTCATGGAGAGAAAGTAAACTATCATAGGGAAATCAAGAAAGTAGCAAATGACGTACAGTTTACATGTAATACTAACTGCTACGGGATTGGAGAATTGAATGCTTACAAGCGATTTAGAGATCCTGCAAACTCGATACTTTTTGGTCGCATGCATATAAAAAGAACGACGGCTCGTGTACTGGCCGTAGCACAGTCGCAAGAACAGTCGCAAGACAGTGTATGCGGTACTCCGTCTTCAAAGTATATTTACCCCATCCAATACTTGCATCATACATGCCAGTCTTCTTGTCATCATGTTCCACTTCATACCTGCACCAGCTTGCTCTTGGAATCCGACCGTGGTCGAGTGGTTTACTACTCACTGCGGGACCAGAAGGTCCCGGGTTCGATCCCGGGCCAAACTAAGTTGGTTGGTTTCAGATAGTATAATGTGACGAAATCACCAGCTTGCTCTTGGGTTTCCTTAGATTATCAGGGCTTTGCTATGCAGGCCTAAATCTTTGCGTGATTCATATATTCAGTTTTCTATTCGGCTGCCTTCTTTTACACGAATTAGTGGGTCATACTTTTGTTCTTCAAACACGCATCGCTGAAGTGTCTGAACTGTTGCTTGCAGAAGAAACGCTATGCAGGCGCTCCGGCAGATACCGGATCCATGTGCAAGAAGGGTCTACCTTCTCTGCGTCCATTCCCCAGAATTTGATGACGCTTTCTGGTGCATGTGGCCATTTTTTGTGCTTTACTCAGACTACCGTACATCAAAAGGAAAAAGCGCTTCCGTGTACTGTCTTCTGAAATCTTAAACTACAATTGCCACTTCACCTAGTTCGTGTGTCCTTGATCTACAGCCTCCACGTTAAGTACTTCAGTTTCCTTCGCTTGCAACTTCTCAAATCGCATAAGCTTGTTATGTTCCTGCATCTCCCTTTCGCCCAATGCCGCATCATTCTCGTCGTTATGAAGCCCGTTACTTCCTTCGCTGCCGTGATTGCTCGCGCTCGAGCTCACCTGGCACTCGGTAAGAGGCAATCTGTGATAACGATGCAGTGCTCTGCTCTGTCACTTGCAAAATTGCATGCTATAGTTATGGGAGCGTCTTCTTCATACGGCGCAGCGTGCGTTCCACTTCAACTTCACTCGAGTCTGCAACTCGTCGACGGAAGACGCGTCACATGCGCGAACTAGCACTCTGGCTGGCCAACTTAAGGCGCTGTAATTGTTTCGCTTGGCTTGAAGTTGCAAACATGTGTTGCGGGTGAGCACATTCTGCTGCTTAGAAAGATGGCGAAAGTTGCCAAGTAATGACTGGATGCGCTTGATTAGCGTAGTGTCGAGAAGACGAGACACCCTGCAGCGTTTGGAGGTAATCTTGCTGTTGTGAAGAAGAGGGATTTTTTAAACAGCGCAGCTGGTGGCTGTTAAGTGGTATGACACGACGTTTCTCGGCTCATCATGTAGTTTTGTGTAACGACTGATGCAGCATATCAGTGCATCTGCAGATGCAAGTGTCCAAGAGTAATTCTCTTCGACTCAGAACTCCCGCCCAAATGTCCTTCCAACTGCTGTGGTTGATCGATCAGGCGTTTGATCTCGCACTCTGCACTACCAGTTTCTGCCAACGATTCATTTTTGAGCCTCAACTCAAGCTGGGAGTGAGCTCTCACTTTATCATCCCGCACAAACAATTCCATATCAGCTTCGCTTACATTGTCATGTTGCTCAGGCCACTCGCGTTTAGAAATGGTGCAAACAGTGACATTAGTGTTCAAATAGTCGGTCTATTTCTAACTCTATATTATAATTAGGTTGGAAGCAATTTGCATTTCGTCTATCATTAGCATAATTAGTGCATTAGTACTCGGTTCTGAGAAGACACTTTCTTGTTACGTATCTCTACTTCTATATATATAACTAGCATAGTCCCCGTTGTACCAACGGGGCAATAAATTTAATATCAGTAACACTGCAGAATCTAAATTGGGGTTGACCTAAGAAAAATGCGAAGTCACGGCAAATAGATATACACTATATTCTATATTTTATCTAATTGAGCCAGTAAGTCAGGCTATATGCTATTCTACGTAAGTCACTTTATACCCCGCTTCTTTCCTAACCAATGGACAAATGTCAATTTCAGCAAATCAAAATGAGTAAGAGCTGTCAATTTCAGCCAATCACAATGAGAGCTACGTACACCAAACAGTCTTTTGTATACATCGAGCTACGTACACGAAAAGACGGAAATTTTTTTATTATCTACTACAGTCAGCTCCCTCTATAACAGCATATGATATAACAGCATCTCTGTATAGCAGGCAGACTTTTCCCAGTACGGAATTTTCCCATACTTTTTCCGCCCTCTATAACAGCATATTGCCTATAACAGCAACAGCCGTTCGGCTGAGATCCACTCCATACTAAAATCCTCCCTCTATAACAGCCATTATTGCTAGGGGCCTTGGAATTTGGGTGTCAACTGCCATAGATTGCACTAGAATATGCCAGAGAATTCTAGAAGGTGTTGGAATGTGCTGGTGCACAGAAACCAATCTATTTATGTTTTGATAAAAACTCGAAATTGAACAGAAAATTCTGTTCTGTTCAATTTCGAGTTTTTGTTGGTATAATTGGTATAAATCGAACAGAAAAATCCCAACCAAAGCACCCACAAACCTATTATTCTCACCTTAGCCTCAACATCTCCTTGCTGCACGCACTCATCATGGGGCCCAAACGACAATCAATCACTCTTGAGACAAAGGTGGCCTTGATAGATTACGCAGAAAAGCACAGCAACATTACACACGAGCAACTCAGGGAGATGTTTGGCCTTGCCAGCCGCAAGACGGTCACTGACATTCTGGACAAAAAGAACAAGTACAAGGACGCGGCCAAGCAGGCTGAGGTAACAAACGCAGACATCAATCGCAAAAGGCTGCGTGAATGCGAGTTCCCTCAGGTACGTGACCACTGCATTCATCAGCGCAAAATACATTGCACACTTCGTGACCATCCATTGATTTGATCATCAAAATGCAGATTGACAAAGCTGTGAAGCTTTGGTTTACACAGGCACGGTCAAATCATGTGGTTCTGACAGACGCACTTGTCGCCGCCAAGGCTTTGGCTTTTGCTAGCTCTCTCGGCATCAAGAACGCGGCCCAGCCAAAGCCTGAATTTGTCGCCTCCGATGGATGGCTCTCAAGGTTCAAGCAACGTCACGGCATCAAGTCTTATCGCCTCCATGGAGAAGCCGAGAGTGCTCCAATTCAAGATCTTGCTGGGTTCCGCCTAGCCCATCAAGATATCACCAAGGATTACGCCCATTGCGACATTTTCAACTGTGACGAGACTGGGATCTTCTTTCGCATGTCACCCAACAAGAATCTGAGCCAGTCTGCAGAGAAGGGGCGTAAGAAAGACAAGACCAGAATCACCATTCTGCTTAAGTGTAATGCTTTGGGTATGTCATGTTTAGAAATGGCGATTAAGTTTGGTTTCTTGTTCCCTAACAGCTGACGGATACATATCCCACATTTGCAGGTACTGAGAAGCTCAAGCCTCTTGTGATCGGAACGGACGCCAACCCCGTTGTTACCGCAACACCGACATGGGCTCTCCCCGCACGTCGACTACCATCACAACAAGAAAGCCTGGATGCGCGGTGATATCTTCAAGAAGTACATGCTGAAACTGAACGCGAAGTACAAAGGAGAAGATCGAAAAATACTGCTTCTTGTGGACAACGCATCTCCTCATGATGTTGAGGAATATGAGGATCGTTTGACGCATGTAAAGGTACAGTAATGTGCACTCTCTTACAGAATCCACTCTTCATATCTTAAGCTAGTCAGCGATTGACCGTATTGTTTCAGGTTCATTTCCTTCCTCCAAACACTACATCTCACCTGCAGCCCGCCGACGCGGGTGTGATTGCTAATTTCAAGGTCAAGTACAAAACTCGTTACATCAAGTACCTTCTCGACAAGTACGAGCAGAACGGCAACCATCCGCTTTCCGCCGGCGACAAGTTCAGCATTCGTCAGGCCATTGACACCCTTGTTGAGGCCTGGAACGACGTCTTACCGTCGACTATTGCCCATTGCTGGCAGAAGACCGGCATTCATCCCATTAGAGACAACCAAGTTGGCCGCATCTCCACCATCAACGAGGATGATGTGCCGCCAATCCAAGAGCATGCTCAAGAGGTGGCAGCTCTGCTTGCCCGCATCCCTCAGGATGACACCCACCAAGTCATGGATGCAGATGCTTACTTGGATGTCGATGGCTCACTTCCTGTGGTTCAAACACTCACCGATGAGGAGATTGTCTCTGAAGTGCTCGCTGAGTCAACCACTGAAGCGGTGGAGGCTGTTGAAGCGGAGGATGAGGAGGACACTCCTGTGGAAGGCATGGAGGTTACCTGGGCGCAACTTGAAGAATCTGCCACGGTCTTGATCGGAAGCCTCCAAGGCAAGGCCATCGGTTGTCCTCTCACAGAGGATCTGGATTGCATCTTACGCCAGTACAAGAGGTTTGCCAGCGTGGCAAGGGCAGAGTCTACCAAGAAGACAACAATCATGAATTTCTTCCGGCGCGACAAGGGCAAGGGATGGGCTCTGGATTAGTTGAGAGCCAATTACCATAGTTATGCTCTACACAACTCTTCCAATATGTACTGTACAGTATATTATTCTATGTTTGACCCTGGAAATACTAAAGCCAATGTTGCCTATAACAGCCAAATTGTAATATCATCACTCGGGCTGTTTTAGTGTAAAACAGCCTCCCTCTATAACAGGCAAATTCTGGCCAGACAAACAGGGCTGTTATAGAGGGAGCTGACTGAAGCATAGTCCGCGTTGTACCAACGGGGCAATAAATTTAATATTTGTAACACTGCAGAATGTAAATTGGGGTTGACCTAAGAAAAATGCGAAGTCACGGCAAACAGATATACACTATATTCTATATTTTATCTAATTGAGCCAGTAAGTAAGTCAGGCTACCGTACTTAACAAAATAAAATCCATACAAAAAAATCACAATTCCGGGATTTCTGATCACCTTTTAATATTAAGGTGATTTTTAATTAACAAAAAAATCACCAACTAGTTCGGCTGAGTTTGCAAAATAATTACCTCGGATTCCGCATTCCTCTATATCGCGATGAAGAGATTCCTCCTTTCCAATACCGCGAATCAGCGCTGGATCGAAGCCCAAGAGCAGCGAAAGCGTGGGCGAGACAATTCCGACAACCTAGCTCGCCTAGTTCGTCACGAATGTTCCCTGAGTTGCATCTACAGACGCTGCAGCCTGTCATCACAAACGATACGCGAACTGGTGTCACCAAAATACCCATCGAAATCGTCATCGAGGCCCGTCAACGGCAGTTGCATCGCCGATTGATGAAAGAATTAGTAGAATCAGCTAAATCTAAAGGATTATTGGGGAAAAAGACATCAGAGCTGTACCGGACCATGATATGGGAGAAGAAGTCTAAAGCTATATTCTTTTATCTCCATAAATCTCTCGGCAAGGCGGATACCGAACTAACTTGCTCGTTGTTCGGTATTAACATCAATATGTTCAACAATTGGATTCAGCAAAAGGTCTACTTCGAAAAATGGTTCCACTATGTGGAGTCGTTTATAGTCTCGGATATTCTACCGTCGATACCATCTTCGTACAGAGAGGCTTATGATGGCGTCGAACCGTCAAGTAAAGTCGAGATTGACCCAAAGTTCAGCGTCAGCACATCTGGAAAAACATATGTCTCATCGTCCTCGAACGGTAACCGCCAATTAAACAGGAAGATGAGTACATATCACGATAATATCGTTTATCTTCGCCAGACTTCCAAGACTACAGGGTCTGGGAGAAAAGTGAAATACCAAGAACAAGAAGAATTTATAATCGAACACGTTATTGAGGATTGGGAGACTGGAAATCCCGTCTGCAAATCCTCATCTTATAATCTACCGATTGCCAAGGTTGGACACGATTCGGAAGTCGATTTAACTGAATGGGAGCTCAAAATGGGCATTCATTCAGGAAACATTACCCCAGCGTTTTCGCAGTGGCTCACTAGAGTACTTCAGAGACACCATTTCACAGTCCGTACAGAGTACATATCACAGACTGTCCCCATCAATTGGCTTCAAGTTTGTCAAGAATCAACTGCACTAATTCGGAAAAATATGTCATCAGCTGGTGTGACGCGTTTGGTGAACGCAGATGAGCACTTCTTGCACACCATCTTCTTCCAGCAGTTTGGACCATCATGTTTGCTCGACCCACAATGGGAGCACTTCTGACGAGGTCGGTCTGGATCGGACTTGCTTCCGTTCCTTCCCTTCGGTCCACCTGGTCGGACTTCGACTTGGTCTTCGGGGCAGGTCCCGCAACATAGACGTAACGATACTGGTCTTCATCCGATGACTCCTGGATGGATTGACTTCCACTTTCCCCTTCCTATCCCGCGCTGTCTTCGGCTACGATCGCCTTGACCGCTCGGGTCGGTCTGGTCCAAGGTCTCTTGACCGGATCGGTCTGGGTCTTGGAACGATAGCGACCTGATCCACCAGCGGTCTTCGCTCTCATACTACGCGACTGTTGTAACGTCCACAGGGTCTGTTCGACTTCGCCCGCATCCTTAAGACGCAGTAGAGTAAGCTGGTCCGCCAGTTCTTGATCGTCAAGGGTACTAATATAGTGACCCACATGTTCTAAGGCGGCACCGTTCGGCGGGTTATTCTCTTTGATTGTTATGCCGGCGCGAAGTGCAGCCACGTTCAACCGATGCAAATACTCGATCGGTGTTTCGTCGGTCCGCTTCTGCATATGGTGGTACTTACGGGAGCTTGAAAATCCGGAGTTACAATACTGACCTTCAAACTCCGCACATAACAGGTCCCAGTCAGACCGGACGCCCCGACCCAACTGTTGAATCCAGTTCGCAGCCGGTCCTTTTAACAAATCCCGGAAGATTAAACAACGTTCGCCTTTTGGGTCTGGTCTCGCAGGAACGCAGACTTGACCCGACTGAACCAAGACCGGGCCTGGTCTTCATCAGCATCCTTGCCAGTGAAGTCCTTGAGGTCGGTCGTCGCGGCCATACGGATGCGCGGAATCGCAGCAGATCCAAAGTCGTAGGCGGTAGTGGAGGCTAGGTTAGCCTTGCGCACCTTGCCTTCGCCTGTACCATCTGACCCACCATGGTCGTCAAGACCGCCGACCGACTCCATATCACAGTCACTTGTCTTGCTTGGTCTACGCGGTCTTGCTGGTTGCGGCTTGCGCCTTCCCTTTCCGGTTGGTTTATCACTTCTAATAGGCTTATCCATAGATGTTACCGATTCCATATCCACATCTTTGCACCTTGACACCTTGACAGGTAGACCGGTCTTGGACATGTGGGCGCATAGGTGGTCTAACCCGTTCTTCCATGAAACGTTGCATCATCGTCTCAAACATGGCTTGGACGTTGGCTGGCGTCATGGGCAACGTGTTGATACCCTCCTTTT
>JAPDHQ010006196.1:0-11296 GCA_026184515.1 Peronosclerospora sorghi | reverse complement strand
CCCCCCCAGTACGGTCTGCATACTATCAGACCCAAGTCAACCAGCGACACGATCCACCGAGTGTTGAACTAGTCCATTCCATCGGGTACACAAGGTGAGATGGCAACGCAAGATCAATCGGACCAGGCGTCTTCTGTTGATGATCGGTCGTCTGCTAGCAGCGGACGATCAGATAGGATCGCAAGCGAAGGTCCACGGGGTACCCCCCCCGTAAGTTGGAAGGCTGGGCACGATGGTGGTCAGGTTCTCGACACAACTGTGTTCGATTTTGAACTTGACTCCACCACATTCCTGCTCACCTTGTGTACCCGAAGGATTGGGCGTGGGTCGCTCTCCAGGTGGCGGGGATGTAAACACGGCAATTCCTTAATGCAAGATTGGGGGAACTTGTAAAGAGCTGACCTATGTGCTCATCAGGCGTGATCAAGTACAATCAATCTCGAATCAGGTGTGATCAGGCTTGATCAGTAGTGATCAGTAGTGATCAGGCTTGGGCAGGCACTAAAAGTCGTTGATCAGCTGTGATTAGGCTTGATCAGGCTTAATCAGGCATTAAAAGCAGTTGATCAGCAGTGATCAGACTTGATCAGTCTTTATCAAGCGTTAAAAATTGCTCAGGCACAAGTTGGTGCGATCTGCGAGTTGTTGATCGCGGGTCACGAGCTGCAGAGTGTCGATCAGGTGTTGATCGGCGAAGGGGGTACTTGATCAGGAAGCGGAAGTCTTCACTGCCCGATCACGGAGCCTCTGGAGTTTCAAACAGATAAAGGAGCACCCAAATATTTGTATTCCTAGCCTAGACCTACGAGGGGGGGGTAAATCTCACTTAATCCACCTAGAGTTCCCGTGGGGCGCTTACAGCAGCCGAAGTTTAGGGACCAAACGCGAACCAAACATGGAGAGGTGAGAGCACTGCTCAATCACACTCCCAAAACCAAAAACCTTTACAGAATAACCGCAGACACAGCGGGCGAAGTTGCGGGGTGAGTTCTCAACACTCTACGCCTGCCGGTGGGCCAAAAAAACGCACAACGTGCTCCCGCCCGGGACGTAGAGGTGTATACTAACTAAAGGGAGGCGCTAGTTCCCGTCCCTGAGGTGCCCTTAGTGTTTGGACGCAAAAGGAGAACTTTATTATTGCTTAAAGCCTTAGATCTACCATTTCCCTAATTTCAGCCAATCAACACCGTCCATTCCAGCGTCCTCCGTCCACCAGTTCACCTGATTCCTCCGTCGTTCGTCGGTGTTCGTCGGTGTTCGCTGAGTACCTGTACGTAATCGTCCCATCTTCCCATGTCCCGTCTATGTCCTGTCTATGTGCACCACGGTTGTACACGCAACTGTATACACCGTGGCACAACAATTGTATACAATTACGTACCCAATTTGTGCCCGCAATCAGACCCCTAATTAGGCCCCTAATTAGGCCCCTAATTAGGCCCAATTATAGCACGCTTTACGACAGCCGCCCCTGATCCTAGTCCCAGCCGTATAGCGGTTGGGGCGAGGGTCGATCATGCCGTTGGATATCATGGATCATGCTACCATTGGTCCATTTGTCCACACCCATCAATCATGACATCATCGACCTGGTAATCATCACCCATCACTCTGCCCCTTCTCCCGCCGATCAGGTCCCAATCTATCAGGACGTTACCGTTAGCGGTATGCCCCTCGAGATCCAACGTTCATCATCCACCAACCGTGGCATCTACAATCAAGCTGTCCCGATCAGGCATTTCTGCATTTCTATCATGCAAGCGATAACGGACGGCACCTCGGCGAACACCGCCAACGCTCCTGCCCTGGGTCGGGCCGCATCTGATCAGGCAAAGATGCCATCAATCAGGCTTACAGATTACAAGAGGCCCTCCACGCGCGCGATGATCATATCGCCATGTTATCCGACTCGCTCGCGATGAGCGAAGACACTATCGCGATGCTTCGGCAGCAGCTCGCTCGTGCCAAACGCGCCGTGGTGGAGCGAGATACTGAGATCAAGCCGGCCGCCTTCAAACAGCTCAAGCCATTGCGTGACTTCGTTGACACCACAGTCAATGATCTCCAGAATAAGTTGAAGACCGTCGAAAAGGCTGTGGCCGATCAAGAAACAACCATGGTCGATCAACGCGCCCAGTTCCGGGATCTGGAGAGCCGTCGTGCCCGTGAACGTTATCTGCGATTGGTGCATGAGGACACTATCGCTGATCCAGCGCGAGAGCTGGATCAGCTTCAGCAGCGCATGGCCAAGTTACAAGAGGAATACGATCGGGCTGCTTCTAGGAATCAGCGCTTGTTCAACAAGCGTTCAAGCTCACCGCCGAGATTTATAGGCGCAAACACCAGTATAATCGCCTCCGGAAGAAAAAATAACCTCGTATGCGTCGCAAGTTCTTTGGGTCTGGTTAGCCGGTTGATCGTTTCTTCTTTAATCAATAAACAATCTTGATCATGCCATTTCCACTGTTGCTTCCTTACTTTTCAATGCATAATATAAATCGGTATTCCGTCGCCTCATCTGTCGTTGCTCCATCACCATGTGTCGCAATATCCATCGTAAACACACCACTTCAAGTCATTCATCATTTCTTCATCAATTGTGGGTTTCATCAATCATTTTTCTTCAATAGGAGGTTCTTCGATCGTAATTCCATGATCAGTCCGCTAATAACGCATTAGTTGGACTCTTCGTCCACTTGAATTACGTCAAACCGATGTCTGTTGATCCTCTTCCTTCGAAGTCCTTGATCAGAGCATCACAGTTCAGATATGACTCGTCTACCCACGACGGCTCGGCATAACCTTTCCAGTAGACTTGATATTTGCGTAACGTCCTTCCATACCTGGTCTTTCGACCAGATCGGACATCGGTGATACGATCTACTTCAAATTCATCTGGATCTAGCGTCCCTTCCCAGCTGTCTTCGGGTAACAAAGCTTCATCGAAGTCAAAACGATCCCCTATCCCGACTGTTAGCGCAGTAGTAGGGCGATCTGGAAATTTCTTGACCAATTTCAACTTGGACAGGTGCACTACTGGGAACATACGATATTCGTGCCAGCTGTAACCAATCTTGCCGCATGATTACCGATCACCTAATCGACTCTGAAGGGTCCATGCCACATATGCGCCAGTTTCTTCGCGAACCCTCCTTTAACCCGATCGAGATATAACCAGACCCTTGATCCAGTTTCAATCTTGTGTGGTGTCACTTGATCATTGTGCCTCTCATCTCGCTGGCTATAGCTTGATGCAATCGAGTGCTCACTTGGTCGCGGGTGTATCTGTAGTCTTTCTGAAACTTATATCTCCACCAGCGAGCTTCTTGGTCTTTACGCCGAATTCCACCCAGTTGTAATGTCGATTCCAACGACGATCGCGGATCCCACCCAAACGCCAAATAAAATGGTGTCTCTCCGCGAATGCGATTAGGGGTCGAGTTCAGCGCGAATACCAGACGCTCTGCATACAAGCTCCAATATTTCTGGCCGACATCTGATACATACATCTTGATTACCCGTGTAATCGTCTGCCCCGTCCTTTCCGCCTTGCCGTTCGCCTGTGGACGGTATGCCATAGTGGCACTCCGACGTTGTCCCACGATTTTGTTGGGCGCACGAAATACTTCCGACATAAAACTCGGTTCTAGATCATGCCGGATCACCTCACTAGCCCCGAATCGTCTAAACACACATTCTTCATAATTTTCGGCGACTTTCTGCGCTGTGCAAGACGATCCAGCTTTCGCGATCACCATACCCGTGAACAGATCCGTCCAAATCAGCAGTTCAGTATGTCCATCCGTCGATCGGGGTAGTGACGGGATATGATCCATGGCTATCACTTGGAATGGGTACGTAGCCTCGATATTCCCCGGCGACATGCCCTTGATCGTAGGTTTGCCCTTCCCCGTCTCGCAATCTACGCATTGTCCAACAAACCTTTGTACACTTCGGAATAGACCACGTCAATGGAAGTATAGTCTGATCCGCTGATATGTACGCCCTATGCCCTGGTGTCCCCCTTCCTTCCAAGCTCACATGATAATGGTGGAGGACATCTGCATGTAGGGTCTCGGGTAAGACCAGCTTAATCGAAGAGTGTCGATCGACTTGATCATCTTTGTCATCGTTGGCTTTTTCTTTAGCCACATCCCCACAGTAGATCAGCAATACTTGTTCGTCGACATCGTAGTTGTCAGCAATTTCGCGCAATCCTTTACCTCGTCTGCGCTCAATTGTGAGACGTCACCATACCGATAACTTCGCAAATCATGAATCCATTTCTCTTCTTCCTGCGCCTTTTTCACCCGTTCCGCCCTTATCCCGGCTATATATATATCGGGCCATGTTGACGGTCGCGGCTGATGTAGGTTACGTGATCGTGTCATCACTAGTACTTGCGGGGTAGTGGGATCTTCATTCCACGTGATCACTTCCGGCAACCTGTTGAGATCGGTCAATTCCTCCAGCTGTTTCACATCATCAATTTCAGATCTTGTTCCACCCTGCATAGCCCTAGTGGTGATGTGATCTGCACTCTTATTCCACTCTCTTTTAACATTCACCAGATCATTATCAGTCCATTCGAGAAGGAGGTTAAACACACGCTGTTGCAACACTTGCAATCGCGGAACTTTACACTATATTTCACCGCGCATTTGCCGGATTACCAAATTCGAATCTCCACACACGATAATCCTTCCTTTGGGATATATCGACAGTAGGCCCAAACTTAAAAGTAATCCATGGTATTCCGCTTCGTTCACCGTGATATCAGGTGAATGATCAACTACCGCGGTCTAAATCTTCCACTCCGGTAATTGCCAAACATAGCGCCGAACGCACCTACACGTCGCTTGACACTTGCAGATCTATCGAAACTAATCACGTAGAGTTCCTCGAGTTTTTCAACCGTAGGAGGTGGTACTTCAATCATCTGCCGCGGTTGCTTTTTCGGTGCGATCGAAATCAGTGATTCATCGATTTCGGTGCGAGGAGTGATACTTGCAGCTAACGCCCCTAGCACCTCCTCTTCTCCCTGTACATTTCTTGACCTCGAGGTCCCATGGTGATAATACCGCAGCCCATCTTCCCAGTCGTCCGTCCAGCCTGTTGGATGTTAGTAACCATTTCAACGTGGATAAACGTGACAAGACAGTAATCGTCTTTCCGACCAGCATCGTGAAGTAAACATCCAAAACCCGTAGAAGCGGCAGAACTTCCTTTTCGACGGTGCTGTAATTCAGCTCACCGTTCTTCAATGTTCGGCTGTCGAATGCGACGGGACAATACACTTGATCATGTTCTTGTACCAGCGCGGCGGATACCGCCCATTTGCTGGCGTAAACCACGATAACCGGCGTTTTGTTCTGATCAAAGTGTCGCAGGGTTGGGGCTGACGCAATCTTCGCTTTCAGCATACTGAATGCTACTTTTGCCCTGATTAATCGATCGCCTTCATGATCCGTATTCCTCTTGCTCAACGATCGGCCCTTTAACTCTTGATAATCCATCTCCCTTAATTCGTAGAGCACAGCTGCATAGATCGCGAAATCTTCAATAAATCGACGGTAGTAGTTCAAGCTCCCCAAAAACGATTGCATGGCCCGTAAGGTGCCAGGAAAAGACAAATCAATCAGATCATCAATTTTTTTGGATTTGTTTCCAAACCTCGGCTAGAGACATGATGAACTAAAGAGGGAACTTCACTTCGCCCCCACTACGATTTAGCCACGCTGATCGACAAGTTCCATTTATCGCACTTTTCCAATAAATGCTTCACCTTGCCACACAGGGTAGTCCAGGTAGGTGCAGGGATCAAAATATCATCGATATATGACCGCCGCTGCAGTACAGACGGGCCCGGTGTTTGGTCGGGCTCTCCCACAGTAAATACATCAGCCGATTCGTCAGCACCGTCCTTAACCTTGAGATACCCATATAATGCGTTATCAATCAACCTCCGGTAGATTTGCGGAGCATTCTTTAGGCCAAATGGCATCCTATTCCATTCGAACAATCCAAACGGAGTGACAAACGCCGCAATCTGACGCGCTCGATCGGTCATAGACACGACCCAAAAACCACTCGCCATATCCAAAGAGCAAAATCACAACGCTATATCCAAATCTTCGAGTAGATCAGAGATCGGGGGCATTGTGTATACTCTCAAACGCGTGAGTTGATTCAACGCGCGATAATCGATGCATAGGCGAATATCGACCCCATTCTTTTTCACGATGATCACTATAGGTGATGCCCAGGGTGACATAGACGATTGAATGATCTTAGTAGCCAATAGCCCCTTTATCAAAGCCGATAACTTCTCGCGAAATTGTGGAGCCACCTTACGACACTATCAAAGCCGATAACTTCTAGCAAAATTGTGGAGCCACCTTAGGACACTTTTGGGCGATCGAGCGCGCATTGCCTACATCGGTATCGCAAACAACTCCACGTTCAGCAGGAGGTAGCGCGTTCCCTTTCCCGATCAACAGATGTTTCTTTGCCCAAATTATATCGCGAAGCTGAATAATTTCTTCTGCCGTGTTGACCAAGGGATCACCGATTTGTAAATCATCCTTAATCACCTCCTACACGTACAAATCTCCGCCTTCATGGTAGCAAACTTGATCTTCGATAGGAATTACGCCAAATTCGCTATGATCGGCTGAGACGGGGTGATCACACATTTCTTGACCAGGCGTATCTCTTGTAACAGGTTGTTCAACCCCATGATCCAAGGTAGGACCTATCACCTCCAGCTCCTGATCGCACCGCTCTTGCACTTCTTGCACCTTCTGCGACCCTCCAGTTACCAATGCCACAGATGTGACGATAGGGTCTGTAGGACGTACTAAAATACTTCGAGGAGAAGGATACTCCCTCTTCTAGACTAGGGGACCTTGATCGACACTTTCTTGATCGTCAATCGCAGAATCGGTAGACGCTTGATACGCGATATTTTGCCACTCCTTGTAACGATTATACACTATCTAAACAAATCCAGGGCGACGGGGCACATCATCTTTGTTCATCCAGATACCTAAAATCGTATCATCTTGCACGATGATCGGATGATCAACGACGTTTGTAACACGCAGATATCGCAAATTGCCCACGCCCCTAGTGATAGTGGGACCCAATCTTTTCCACGAGTAATCCACAACTTTCGAGATCGCTGGTCTTAAATCCGAACCTCAGCAGATCTACCTACTGGGATCTGTTCGTACTGATTAAGTTTCATATAATTAACACTCGATCCATACATCTGTCGGCTCCCCTCCGATGGGATGATCACCTCATCAGGCAAACTTAGCGCACCGTGGGCGATGTCTAATCGGACACCAGCTGGTATCATAAAAACCATACCCATTAAAGCATCTTGACCGACAAGTCTGCCCACCCATGCATGGAAATAATAAACCAACGATCCTGCTAATGTGATCTTGATTTTAGCGCGCCCCTACGTGATATACGCACTTTCTCCAATGCCGACACATTCTTGTGTTTGACTCGTGTCTATCTGACAACTCACCTTACGAGCAAAGGTTGAGTCTATGATCGACACTTCAGCACCAGAATAAAATAATAGCGTGGTACGTTCGTTATTAATTTTATCACTCGCCTTGGCTTGTTTTAACCATTTCTTTGGCGAGTGGTAATTCCCATATCCACGTGATTCACCTGGAAGTAGATGAACATCCATGATCACCGGGGACCGAGAAAACTCATCAATACAAAAATTAGCCAAACGTGGTAAATCAGGCTGATCACATTTATCATTATCTCTTTCTGCTGCTTGATCAGCCCTCTTCTTATACACATATGCAAAAATACACAAACCAGAACGCTCGTCTCGTACCAGATTCCAACCTGGCGAGCGTCCTAGTTTAACAAATCTTCAACTTCCTTAGGCATCATTCCAGCATGCTTGGTGGGATTGTACCACTGGCGGATGCGGTTGTAAGATTCTTCCGTAGGGCACTTGCCCGCATCGTGAACTTCGCCGCATGATCTACAGACGTATAAACAATGATCGGTCGGATGTCCCTTCTTGCCACACTTGAGACAGGTCAGGCGCTTCCAGCAACAAAGATTATCGTGTCTGATCGACCCACAATGACTGCATTTCTTCACCTCCCCTTGATAAACTGCACTTGAATCACTTCGATTACCCGATCGGGACTCACCAGGTTGATCGAGTGCCCCTGGTTGATCGCGTATATCAGCAATCATGTAACGGCGCTGATCTCCATCGCTTCCACTGTCGTCGGCACTTGATTCTTCACTCCCAGACGTCACCTTGATCGCGCGTACTGCCTTGGGCTTTCGCGACGGGGCAGGTGCCCGATCATCGCCGAATTTCTGGTGGAATCGGCTGGTACCTACCGCCGCCGTGGGATGCCACCACTAATTGCGTGCATAATCCCGCAGCGTCTCTTCCAAATCCGAGGCGTTATCCAACCGCAGAAGTGCCAGTTGATCGGCGAACTCGCGATTGGTCAATGTGTCCAGAAAATGTTGCACATGCTCGCGTAAAATCGGAGGCGATCTATCCCTGATTGGCAACTTGGCCCGCAGTCCCGCCAAATTCAACCGGTGCAGATACTCAATGGGAGTTTCATCTGATCGCTGCTCCGTGTAATAATACTGGCGGGATGCCGACTGACCACTTCCACAGTATTGAACTTCAAACTAATCCACGAGACTTTTCCAACTTGATCGGGTAGCTCTACTCATCTGGCGATGTAAATTGCGTGCTCGTTCGTTTAGTAATTCTCCCATAACTAAGCACTTTTATGGGTCAGAGGCGTGATCACGCATAAATGCTGACTTCAAACGACTAATCCAATTCCGCGCTTGATCTTCATCCACTTCCTTCCACAAAAATTCTTTCAGATCACTGATCTCAAACATCCGAATCCTGGGAATCGTCTGTTGATCAGGCATCCTAGTGTACGCGTACGCAACAGTGGCTCGTCGTGGCAGTGTGTTCGGCTCATCTGGGTCAATATAATCGCTCTGGGATCGTTGATCATGGAACGAATACACGTATTCCATGTCAACGTCCTTGACCGTCGCCGATCTCCCTGGCTTCAAGTGCTGCTGAAGAAGCGAATGCACGAATTCCATGTCGATATCCTTGATCGACACAGCTCTTCCTGTCTTTATCTGGCGGTTTTTTGCGCCAACGATTCCAGGTGTCAACTTGCATCTTTCCTCAGCCAGAAACTTCTCCATAGCCTTGTCAAAGAATGTCTGCATCTGTGGGCTTTGCGATACTTGATCATCTTCTGCCTTGATCGATTGAGGTTCCATCTTGATAACCGAAAACTTGGATTCATCCTTCTGGAAAACTGTCATCCTGGTGATCTTGGGCTCTATACTCCCGGCACTACTCAACTCCACTTCAAGTTCATCGCCTTCGGAAGGGGAAGATTCGTAACACGATGATCCCGTGTGTTCTGCCACTTTGATCAACGGGCCCGCTTCAATCTTCAGCGGGGAGTGCGAGGGCTCCACCTTAGTAGCTTGGACCACGATGGGTACCAACAGATAAAACAACTGCTGGGTAGCTCCTGCTAGATCTTATGGGTCCTGATCAAACACCTCTTCAGCATCGTAGGCGCCTGTCGTCAGACCAGCCTGATTGATCAGGCGTGTTAACCTTAGCATGATCGTGAGCTTCTCCTTCCCATCCGTAACTGGCTGCTCGACCTGTCCGTTCAGCTTCCCGCTGATCATGACCCCATGTAGGCTCATGATCGAGTTCGTCAGTAAGAAATCTTCCGGTTTTCCTTTGTAAACCTTTCGGTAGAACGTTTTCACCAGATCGGATTCATTTGGTGGCCTACTTGATCGACTTTCGTCGCTCTCCGACCCAGGCGCCTTCATCAACACCTTCGGATGGTCGGTCTTGTAACACTTCACCATCGGATCCCAGTCCGGATCATTATACACACATATATTTGGCGGATCATAACTTGCGTTATGACCCACATGGGCTACCGAAGGAGCCTCGGGAGGTGGTTGAGGCTTCTTCTCCTTTGTCTCATCAAGATTACTCCCCAGGTCCTGATGATTAGCATTTCCTTTCTTCTTCAGGCATGACGACGGCGAACTGCCTTCCATCGTCACAACCTCCTCCTCTTTTTCCACCTTTATCTTCACATCTGCTTCCACTTCCGTTTTCATTTCCGCATCAGCGCCATCTTGCGTAGAATCGCGGTGATATCCCGCGTCGCCCAAAGATCCGGGCACACGGACCATTGTGGTGGAGCGGCTGATCAAAGTTTTTGACGCTTGATCAGGCGGTACTGTGGCGAAGCGAAGGCAAAATTTTGGTCACCTTCTGTCAACGGCGTGCCGATCAGCTGGTCAGCGATCGGAAACAAGGGGGGCTTTTAAGCCTATCATGTGCAAGGAGTGTCAAGCACACGGATTTTGGTAAGTCACATGGCATTGCGTGTATTTTACATATTTTAGTGTTTGGTACATATTGGGACCGTAAGGTTATTGGGAAAGAAGTAAATTGGCCTTGGAGTGGAAAAGAAGTAAATTGGTCTTGGATTGGAAAAGTGGCTAAGAAGTCCTAAGAGACTCTCTAAAACTTTGGTTTTCTAAGTCGCCTTCGCACGTCGCGGAGTTTTTGGGGGAAGAGGGTCGAGTAATCACCTCCTGTCCATTATACCCGGCCGGGGCGCGTCGCAGACGCATTTGGACCGCCGGAAGTCCTTCGACAGGAGTGTCCATTGGCTGACTTCTCTCAAGTTTAAGTCACGTACGTTTGGAACGTACTACAAGTGGATTGGTATTTACGTGGAGATATCGTTTGTGTAATTCACGAGCATATTGGATTTTTACGTGGACATATTGGTTTATTATAACATTGGTTGGAGTTTAGACCAGCTTTGGTCTTCTCTCATATTGGTCAGGGGCTAGACCAGTTGAGTGGTCTGCCCTCTATTATCTCGTATTGGTCGGGTCTAGATCGATTGGACGGTCGACCCATTGGACTATTCATATTTCAAGTGTAACCGGTCCACAAGTACCCAGGGTGAATAGTTCCTCCCAGGGTACACCCCCCCAGTACGGTCTGCATACTATCAGACCCAAGTCAACCAGCGACACGATCCACCGAGTGTTGAACTAGTCCATTCCATCGGGTACACAAGGTGAGATGGCAACGCAAGATCAATCGGACCAGGCGTCTTCTGTTGATGATCGGTCGTCTGCTAGCAGCGGACGATCAGATAGGATCGCAAGCGAAGGTCCACGGGGTACCCCCCCC
>JAPDHQ010006191.1:0-16364 GCA_026184515.1 Peronosclerospora sorghi | reverse complement strand
CTCTGCATCATCGGCACTTTCTCCCGGAGAAAGAACGAAAGGAACCTCGCGGAGGTTCTCAACAGGGGCGCCCTGTGCCTGCCTGTTTAAGCGCTCTCGGTATGAAGCGCTAGTGAACTGCTTTTGTGTAAGCAGTTGTTGCCGGATTTTCTCACGGCGTTCGCGTTGATACGGCTGTTCAGCCGCGGGGCCAGAGTTATAGGACGCTAAACTAGTCCTTACCAAACGCCTGGCCCACCTTGGAAGGTCACGAGGACCATCAAAATTATAAGCCGCCCTTGACGGTCGTTTGGGGGCGCGTAACGCAGCCCTTAGTGCCTGTGCGGCAAGTTGGGTGTCTTGAGATGCGTCCAGCTCATTAGTGACGATTGCCTTTGGCGATTCGAATGCATAATACGATATGGGCAGGGGTGCCGCACTGTTTAGTGCATTTTCCTCACGTGTGGGGAAGGGATTAGGCTGCCGACAACGCCGTTCGGCGCTGTCGGAGCGGCTAACCATTGGGGAGGTATCCCCAAAGCCATCCACTTCCGAGTTTTCGGAGTAGTCTACCTCTTCTAGAGGAGACGCCATAGCACCACTGGAGGTGTATATATGGATGGCCAGAGGAACTGGCGTTGGAGTTCTCCAACAAGATTTTGATTATTGCGTAAGCAATAGTCTTGATGGGGAGGATGTAACGGGGTTACATTCGGGTTACATTGAGTGTTGGTGTACATAAGTACACCACAGTTGAGGTCAGTATTGTCCGGTTTGAAAGGTTTCGAACCTTTGGTTTTTTTAAGCAATCAGGGGAGGAGCCCTTGGGGGTGGCGTGTCAGCCATCCACGTGTTGGTACCCAGGTGGTGTACACTACATTTTAGCTAGGTACGAATTAGGAATATTCTACTTAGTACTACATATAGTTTATATTAGTTTAAATTAATTTAGGCTAATTACATATTAAATATATTCAGTTTACATTTCACTCTATTTAGCGGACGCGCGACCTCGACCGGTCGCGCGCGCAGTGAGTGTCGTAGGTAAGAGGGAGTCCTCCCTTTATCTACACCCCGTAAAGGGAACACAGCCGTTAAGGCTACGTCGTAAACTAACCCGGGAATCTTGGCCCCGAGTAGGAGATCTCTCCTACTAAGCCCTTTACAAGAGAGTATCGGATAAGTAGCGGTAGCTACCGCTTTAAGGAAGAGTCTTCCTCTGTGCGCTAGCCGCACCGTGCGTATACGCAGCGGCTATAAGCATAGAGTGATGGTCTTGCTTGTACCGTAAGAACAGGAATGATTGCGGCATGGAATAGTTATGGTTATGCTCGTACCTGAAATACAGGGATGATTGTGGCATGGTAGAGTGATGGTCATGCACGTACCGCGAGAACAGGAAGGATTGCGACATAGCAGCATTATGGTCATGCTTGTACCGCAAAAGAAGGAATAATTGCGGCATGGCAGAGTTATAGTCATGGTTGAACCGAAAAAACAGGGATGATTGCGGCGAGGTAGAGTGATGGTCATGCTTGTACCGCAAAAACATGAATGATTGCGGCGTGTCAGAGTTATGGTTATGCTAGTACCGCAAAAATAGGAATGATTGCGGCATATCTGAGGAATGGTCATTCTTGTACCGCAAAAACAGGAATGATTGCGGCATGGCAGAGTTATGGTCATACTCGTACCGGAAAAACAGGGATGATTGCGGCATGGTAGAGTGATGGTCATACTTATACCGCGAAAACAAGAAAGATTGCGGCATGGCAGAATGAATGTTATTGTAACAGGGCTACATTCGAGTCACATTTAGTAGGTGGTGTACGCGAGTACACTACGGTTGGGGTCAGTATTGACCGGTTCGAAAGGTTTTGAACCATTGGTTATTTTAACCAATCAGGGCAGGAGCCCTTGGGGGTGGCGTGTCAGCCATCCACGTGTTGGTACACAGGTGGTGTACACTACATTTTAGCTAGGTACGAATTTGGTAAGTTCTACTTAGTATTACATATAGTTTACATTAGTTTAAATTAATTTAGGCTAATTATATATTAAATATACATTCAGTTTACATTTTCACTCGACGACTACAGACGCACGACCTCGACCGGTCGCGCGTGTAGTGAGTGCAGTAGAGTAAGGGGAGCCCTCCCCTGAGCTACACCCTTAGTAAGGGAGCCTTGACGTTAAGGCATTAGCGAAAACTAAGTGTAAACCAAACTGGGAATCTTGGCCTCGAGTAGGAGAGCTCTCTTCTACTAAGCCCTTTATAAGGGCGTATCGGCTAAGTAGCGGCGAACGCCGCTTTAAGGAAAGTCTTCCTCTGTGCGCTAGCCGCACCGTGCGTGTACGCACCCGGATACAGCCCCCAACACTAGCGCACTTCAACAGCTCCACTTGCTAGGGCGTTCGCTCAACGACTTCCTTGTATTACACTTGTTTTTTGTATGGGATAAAATGAATGTTTTTACGGCCGCCAGAGATCTGCGCACTTCGAGGGAAATTTCGTTTTATTAAGTTTTACTACCTCCTACATCAACGTCAATTACTTTTTTTACCCACTACTTTGTGGTTACTTCAGCGCTGACTTCAATAAGTGGCAGTTACCGCTGAGGCCCTCTGTAACATGATTGATCATCCTTGAGAGCTACCACTGATTACCTCTGTAACGTGATTGATCATCTTTGACAGCTACTTCAGAAACCCTCTGTAATCTGATTGAGCGAGTTTGTAATGGGGTGCCATTACATAATTGATATTCAAGTTAGAATATTACAGTTGAATTTCAGACGCGTTGTCTGAAATTCAAATAATAGATTATAAGTTATTATAATCTACGAAGGAAAAGTCTATTCGGTATAAATATCGAATCATGCAGGTTAACTAATAGTACAGTTAGATTTATACTTGATATTAATTTATTAGTTAGGTAATTACTATACTGTTAGCCGCTAACCACCCATTTAATAAACACTCTTAATTTTGCGTTCTAAAAGACAAGTAAATAGTTATATTTAGTTTAATATAGAATTAGTTGTTACCAACTAATCCTGCCCATATTGTATTGCGCGCTTCCTCTCACAACACAGTGTAAGCCCGTAACAGGATCAGTCCTGTTACACCTGGTAGCACTTTGTGGTCCGTCTTAACGACCACAGTTCCGTTCTGCTAGTTAACTAGCGGAGCGAATATTAAGAGCCGCTCGGCATTAAGTCGTGAGACATGACGCCTGCCGAGCGAGAGAGAACGCTGGAAGTGCTGACGAAACACTTCCCCCACTTCTCGTCGCGTAGTAAAGACGCGACGGTAAAAATGGTTCGGTCCATGGGGACCGACATCCTTACCTTCCTCCTGGGTAAGTCCCCGGAGGAAGTGGTAGAGGTGGTGAAACTCTTTAGGCGAAACCACCTAGAAAAGCCAGCACGGCCCGCGCAAGAGGCAGCGCGGACCGCACCTGCACCTGCAACGCAGGCGTTGAAGTGGTAAAGGCGCGAGTACCACCCTTTACCGGCGAAGGGGGGCGAGCCCCTTCGTAGATGGTTCGCAGAGGTGGAAGATTACATCTCTGCGCAAAATATTGTTGACGAACGTCAACAGGCGTACTTCGCCACAACATGTCTGGGAGGCAGAGCCAGGGCATGGGCGATGAGTCGCAGAGCCACAGATGACTCTGTGTTCCTGACTTATCAGGAATTTAAAGCTGAGCTAAAGCTCAACTTTGAAGCTCCGGAAATGGAGCTAGGTAGTCGGCAGGAGTTCATAGAACTCCGGCAAGGTAAGCTTGACCTTCAAGCTTACGCTCAGAAGACGCAATATTTGCTGTCAAATATTTTGTATGAGCCGGTGCCCCTGCTATGCAGGTCACTGCCTTCATGAAGGGACTCAATGATGGTCCCGTCAAACAGAGTCTTTACCGGCACTCGCCAAAGACTCTAAGGGATGCCATTGATATGAGTATCCGTGAAGAGTTCAGCATACGATCAGCCTCATCGTATGCTGGGTACAGCCGAAGGTCTCAACAGCCCTTCGCTTTTGACATGCCGCAACAGCATGTCAACAATCAGCAGTCGGGCTGACGAAGCTCACCCTTCGTCTCAAGAAACATCCACTCGCGCCAGAGCATGGGCGGTGGAGGTCCAGAGCCGATGGACCTATCGGTTGCGGTTGCTTCGAGTTCGAAGCAACCGAAATTTAAGAAGAACATTCGCTGCAATCGATGCGCGAAAGTGGGGCATTTTGCCCATGAGTGTATGGCACCGCGTCCGGTGCCAAGCAGTCAGCGGACGGAACCGTCCGCTGCACGGAGACACCAACAGGGACATCACCCTGTTGGTGCAAAAAACGTAAATCACCAGTAGGGGCGGGGCGCCCTACTGGGAATGTTATCCCACATGCCGACATAGGGCATGTGAGGGTAATAGCCCCAGACGGGACTATGTCCTGTCAAAAGGTGCAGGGTGATGGGAAGCCTCATTTCACCCTGGAGGTTAAGCCGCACGGGAGCGATGTCCCCATGCGAGCTTTGTTTGACACAGGAGCGTCAAACAATTTCGTTAGAACTCAGAGTCTAACGCTGTTGAGCTTCGTGGAGGTAGAAACACCACGAAGTATGTTGTCAGTCCGGTTAGCAACAGGTGCAACCGTGACTATTCCAAAGCGTGTGATTAAAACACGCTTCGAGTTGAATGAACTGTCATTCGAGGATGAATTCATCGCCCTCTATTTAGATGACAAGTTCGATGTGATACTTGGAATCCCATGGATGTCCAAGTTTAAACCTTCGATCAACTGAGTTAACCTATCGATCGACTGCGGCGGATGCACAGGATCTGATTACCCTGTGTGTAATCCGGCTGTATCAGAAGATACAACCGCAGCGTCGGACAGTCTGGTGGATAGCGATGGCACCGCCAGGTCTGTTCCGACACGATCAGCGGAAGGTACCTCCGCTGGTGAGAGTCCATAGGGACTACCACACGCAACAGAAGAGTCGTTAAGTGTTAGAGAGAAACATTCCACGGGTGATAAAGACCACCGTGAGAATGAAGTTATATCCACGGTGGGAAACACCCACCAATGAAATAGTATCCACAGTGGGAAACACCCACTGTGCGACCGAAGGTTCCAACACGACAAATGAATTCCGTGTTGATGAGAGTGAACTCACGATCGAGTGCAATAGTGAGCAAAACTCCGTGGTGTCCAGTGCCCACCACGTTGCGTTAGCCATGCTCACGGGTGATAAAGACCACCGTGTCGCAGAAAAGGCGGTCGATCGGGCGAGAACATCTGATTGCCAAGAAAATTCTATGGTAGGCAGTGGCCACCATGATGATGAGTATTCGCACACGGTGAATCGTAATCACCGTGTAGCAGTCAATCAGACGAGTGCGTCTGATTGCATGGACTGTTCCGTCGAGACGATCAACGTCTTGACGCAAACGGAGACCGGATTAGCTACCCAGTCTCTGTTGATGGAACACCCTCCGAAAGAAGGTTCGAAGGTGATGGCTCTTCCAGCGCTAAGCTGGAAAAAGTTTATGAGAAACTTGCGCGATGATCAGATCGAACAGATCTGTATTATCGTAGCAACAGTGGATGTAGTGGATATTCGTGAACGAATATCCACATTACAAGTGGAAAACATTGGGAAAAAGGTTCCCAATGACCAAACCAAAGTTCAGCGCTTTGAAGCGCAGAGATGGGAGTCGCTTAAAGCGAACTCCCCATTTTATGAGGTACTTGGGGAATACGCTGACGTATTTCCAGAAGAAGTACCTAGCGAGCTCCCTAAGGATAAGGTAACTCGTCATGAGATTGAACTCGTGCCAGGCACGAAGTATTGTGTCACGCGGCAATGTCCGTTGCCGCGTGATCAAGTAAAAGCGATCGACGAGCTTTTCGAAGCTCGTCGTAAAGCAGGCCAAGTGCGGGAGTCTATCTCACCGCACTCTACCCCCAACTTTTGTGTAAGAAAGTCCACAGGTGGGTGGAGAATCGTTCACGCTTACAACAAGATGAACGCAGCGACGGTACCGGCGCAGACGCCGATACCGCAAAAAGATGTCATCATTGATGGCATGTGCGGGAGCACCATCTTTAGTGTTCTCGATCTAAGACTTGAATTTTATCAAATCCTAATGCGTGAGAAGGATATCCCTCTCACGGCGGTAAGCACCCCAAGCGGCATGCTTTGGGAGTAGCTTGTTATGCCGCAGGGGCTTCGAAATGCCCCTTCTACGTTTAACAGATGCGTAACGCATCTATTACGCCCGGTGCGAGAATTCGCACCAAGTTATTTCGATGACGTGTTCATCCATAGTTAGGCTGAACACGATAAAAGCGATGTAGATGTCCATAGGGAACATCTACGTCGAGTGTTAGAGCTTATGCGTAAGCATAAGCTCTACGCAAATCTAAAGAAGTACACCTTTGGTGCACCTGAGATACCCGTTCTTGGATGCTTTTTGGGCAAGAACGGGGTGCGTCCTGATCCAGAAAAGATCAGGGTGATCGTTGAATGGCCTACGCCAAACAACGTTAAGGAACTTCGAAAGTTCCTTGGGTTGGCAACATATTTGCACAACTATTCGTGCAACTATGCTGGGTTGATACGGCCTCTTTCTCAATTACTTAAGAAAGATGTCAAATGGCATTGGGATACCCAATGCCAAGATGCTTTTGATGGAGTCAAGCAAAGCTTGACTGAAGCGCCTGTCTTGGCTATAGCCGATAACGAGCGTCCGTTCCACGTCGCTTGCGACGCGAGAGATTTCGCTATCGGCTGTGCTTTTATGCAGCGTGATCACGATGATCGTGATCGCGTAATCTGCTATCAATCGCGTCAGTTGCGCCCAGCCGAGCGCACCTATCCAGTGCATGACAAGGAACTCCTTGCCATGAAGTACGCACTGGCCAAGTTTCGGATCTATCTCTTGGGAGATAGACCGTTTGTGGTTTACACGGACCATGCGTCGCTACGCACGGCCGTGAATTCACCACACATTTCTCAAAGAATGGCTCGATGGTTGTCATTCTTTGCTGAATACAACTTTACGGTTGAATACAAACCCGGAAAGTTGAACGTGATAGCGGATGCGCTATCACGAAGGCCCGATTACGAGACGAAACCGTCCGTAACCGAAGGGGCCAGTGCAAACGCGATCCGTTGCACTGCTTTGTCGTCGTCAATTATACGACAAGTAAGCGAGGCGCACAAAACAGACGAGGAGACACGTCTGTTGATTGATTAATTAAGTAATCAATCAAGTGAGAAGCGCGACGAACTCCCAGAGTTCCTCCGCGCTTGCGTGCATCGATATCGACTGCACGATGGTCTGCTGCTCTACAGCACAGACCAAAAAGATGAAAGTCGCATCGTCGTTCCAAACGACGATGATCTCAAACATCAAATTATGTTTGAGTATCATGATGCACCGATTTCGGGGCATCAAGGTCGAGAGAAGACATACGCTTCTCTCGCACGTGACTTTTACTGGCGAAACCAGTACAAGTGGGTACGGAAATACGTACGCTCTTGCGAGATTTGCCAGCGCGTTAAGCCTGCGCAGTCTGCACAGGCTCCGCTGTAATATCTGCCGGTTCCGACAGAGTGTTGGAATTCCATTTCAATGAACTTCGTATTCGGTCTTCCACCCTACAATAGTCGGAAGACTGGAATTGTGGTCTTTGTAGACCGTTTCAGTAAGATGGTACATCTTACTGCAGTATCAGCGAACGTAACCGCCGCTCAAGCAGCGCGGATATTCGTTGATACGGTATTCCGTTTGCACGGAATGCCGGAAGACATTGTCTCGGATCGAGATCTAAGATTTACAGGACGTTTCGGGCAATAAACGTTCTCATTGTTGGGAACCCAGTTGATGATGTCAACTGCGGACCATCCGGAAACGGATGGGCAGACGGAACGGGTTAACTGCGTTCTCGGAGACATGTTGCGATCATACGCACATGCCTTTGAACAGTGGAGTGAATATCTGCCAATCACTGAATTCGCGATTAGCAATTCGGTGCATGCTTCAACTAAGCATACACCGTTCTACGGGAATGCCTTAAGGCATCCACGAACCCCAGCTTTACTTGGCGGTACACCAAATTTAAGTGGGGGAGGGACCCGCTCAAATTTTGAGCGAGTCAATGCGCAAGTTGCAACTACAACTTGTGAACAAAACGATGGCCCTTCTACTGAAATTACAGTAGAAGCGGAAGCAGCTTCAAATGAAACTGAAGCTGCATATGATGAATATGTGTCTGCAACAATGGCTGCAGACAATGAGGGCAACGCACCTACTGCTGATAAAGCAGTAGATGAATTCGTATTACAGCTCCAATCTGTAATACGCTATATAAAAGATGATCTTGCTTCTGCTTTGGATAAGCAGAAGCAAAATGCAGACAAGATAGGAAAAAAGAACAAAAACTCCTTTCGGAAAGGCGAATTGGTATTATTAAGTACTACTAATTTGCCTATACATGCAATAATCAACTTCCCTACACGGAAGTTGCTTCCTAAGTACATTGGACCTTTCAAGGTCCAAGAGATTCGGGGGAATGCCTATACCTTAGACATTCCCACAGCAATGCGGCTACACCCAACATCCTATGTTGGGCGGCTCAAGCCGTATCATTCGTCTTCGTCTTACGACGAGACGCAGAACCACGGAAGATACCGTGCTTCTCCAAGTCTCACAAGAGAGACTTGTAATCGGCTTCCCGCCGTTGATGAGCAGAGCGGAGAGTCATTACCTCCGCCTTCGACCGCTCAAGATCAGCCTTGTGCCGATCGAGATCTTCCTTACAGCGTGAAAGCTCGACGTACAGAAGATCATTCTTCTACTGAAGGGCAGTGTGCGCCCCGAAGATGTCGCGGACATCTTCGCGAAGAGACCGATATGTCTTCACAGAGTGAGACATATCGCTGCTCAAGGAGTAACAACCCTCCTCGTGTTTGCGGAGAAAAGAACCATGCTCCGCAACAACAACGGCGAGGGAATTTTTAACCTCTGCCTCCCCTGATCGATAATCAGGGGAATAAGCGATATATTCTCGAGCGCTTGATCTCGAAGCGCTCGGTTCGTTCGAAGAAGGGGCAGCGTACCGAGTACTTAGTACGCTGGCTGGGTTACCCCCAAGAGTTCGACTCTTGGGAGCCGATTGAGGTTCTGAGGGCCGACGCCCCAGACCTTTTGACTGAGTTTGAGAAGGAGTCTCAAACTCATAATGCGAAGTAGCATCAACACTAGGTGTTGATGCATTTAGGGCATCGATTAAGCCCTGAATTTCGGTGGGTACGGAAAAACCACCGTACCCCCGCAACTCCTCCTCTGACAGACGAGGAGCGCCCTGCGGACACCGCGGGCAAACGAGTTGAGAAGGGACACCACAGTTCAACCCTTCTTTGATGCAATCAAAATGGATGTATTCCATTTTGCCTGTTCGTGAGTGCTTTAAAAAGCGCTCGCGCATTACGTGAACTTTATTCCCGTAATCATCTGGGATTCTTTTGTAGTTGTCAACAAAAGCATTCCAAGTCTGAGTCAGGGCGTCGTTATCGTCCCTGTTCCGCCTTGACCCTTTCCGGCTCGAATAATATCGAACCTGGAAAAAGAGGTCAATAAAGTACAGACGTCTATCGTCTGTACTTCGATAGAATCGACGTGACTGGATGTTTTCGCAGTCATCCAGACTGTTGATATCGAACAACGCATATTGGCAGTCCCGCTTACGGTGACCGCCACTGTTGGGGGCAATAGCCCATCCAGGGGTCCAAAACCCCGCTTTGTACGGAACATGTGGTTCCGTACGATGATACGCCTCAGAAGCGGCAGGCGCCGCTTCTGTTCGAGATCTTTTAGCAGGCGGAACACCGCCTGTTTCAACACCACGCGCCGGGGTTAAACCACCCCGACGTGGAGACGTACTTGGTCTAGGTGGAGCTCTGCGTTCCAGCAACCATCTGTGATGATCATTGTCGCTGTCAGATATGACAGCGACACAAGAGTTATCATCGCTGTTAGGCGATGATCACCTTGCGAGTTTGGGTTCGCTAGATCCTTTCGCGGGGACAGCTGTGCCCCAATCACTTTGTTCGGAGTCAGAACTGTCTCCGAACATGGAAGAACCCTTCCTGGCAACACACCATTCGGGGGTTGTTATCGTGCGAGATGTTGCATTAGCAACATCTCCCTGTTTCTTGCCAGATGCCGCCTTAGCAGCATCTGTGGTCGAAGACGGTACGTCTTCCGACTTTTGCGTAGTTGACGCTGCTAATGCAGCGTCACTGTTGTCACTCAACACCTCAGCACCTAGTGCTGAGGCGGAGAAAGAATCTCCTTCGATGTTTTCAGCAGCGCTCTTTAAAGCGCCGCCGCGTGCTTTGACCATCGAGTCGATGGTCAATCAGTTGGTGAATGAGAAATTCTGACCAACAAGTGCCACCTATGATTGGCCAAAATAAGAATTATTTATGGTCAACCACCTTAAGTGGGGGGGTGATGTAATGGGGTGCCATTACATAATTGATATTCAAGTTAGAATATCACAGTTTAATTTCAGACGCGTTGTCTGAAATTCAAAAATAGATTAAAGTTACTATAATCTACGAAGAAAAAGTCGATTCGGTATAAATACCGAATCATGCAGGTTAACTAACAGTACAGTTAGTTTAATACTTGATATTATTATATTAGTTAGGTAATTACTATACTGTTAGCCGCTAACCACCCATTTAATAAACACTCTTAATTTTGCGTTCTCAAGGTAAAGCAAATATTATATTAGCTTTTAGTATAGTATTAGTTGTCATCAACTAATCCTACCCCTCCCGTATTGCGCGCTTCCTCGCACAACACAGTGTAAGCCTGTAACAGGATCATTCCTGTTACAATGGGCGTTTACGTGTTCGGACTCGGTCAAGAACGTGTTCCCTACCTGGGAGGTCCTTAAGCAGAAGCTTATGGACATGTATGCAACGCTTGATCTGGTTTTCCAGAATCAGCTGGAGTTTCTGAGGTGCCTTTAGGGCACTAGGGACTTGGAAACATATATCCAAGAACTAAAGACCCTGTTGGAAGGGATGTACGCGAAAGCGTATTCGGACGATGTGTCCATCCCAGACTTCTTGGGAGACCTGAGAGAAGGGCCAGCACGTTTGGAGCTCTTCCGATGCCGACCCGAATCCCTGGGGGAGGCGTTCAAGATGGCGTTCAACGCCGAGAGGAACTTTCGTTCCTCTAAGGTGGGTCCTGAAACCATGGACCTGAGTCAGATCGAAGCGGAAGAGAAACCTCCCACTAAGAGTCACTCTGACTCTTTTTCTCAGAGCTTCGATGTGGAGCTCTTAGCTATATTGCAGCGTCATGGGCCGCTGAGATGCTTCCTGTGTGGAAGCAAGGATCATCTGAGGAACAGGTGTCCGAAAAATCCTCAGCGAGACACTCGCTACAAGGGACCAAGAGTGGGAAAAAAGCCCTTGCCCAAGCCGTCGGGAAACGACAGCTCCCAGTAGGTGCGGGGCGCCCTACTGGGGGATCCCTCAGTGCTGTTAAGCCCCAGGGTAGGGGACTACAGCACAAAGCCCCGAGGGAAGCGGTGCTTTCTAGTACCGAGTTGGTGTACCAGCCAGGTTTGCTGGTAGTCCTTGAGGAAGTGAAAGGCTTTGATAAGCATTGGAGAGTCTTGATAGACTCTGGATCGTCTGACAATTATGTCAGACGAGCTTCTGTAGAGAAGGGTCGGCTGTATGCCGAGGCCCTAGAGGCACGTTCTTGTGACGTTGTCACGGTCCGTCTTGCGACGGGCGTACAGGTTTCTGTACCCAAGGTCTCGATTGACCTTAAGCTGAAGTTTGCAGACTTTGACAGCTTAGAACGTTGCCTAGGCCTGGATTTGGACTCGAGGTATGACCTCATTCTGGGCATGAAGTGGCTGGAACGCCACGAGCCATGGATAGACTGGAAGTCTAAGTCCATTGGCTCAACGCACTCGCGATCGGGTGAAGCATTGGCGAGTCATGAACCCACCTTTGCTCGATCGCAAAAGCGAATCTGGCGTGAGATGCCAGATATTGGGATGTCTAAAATGATCAGTCCCAATGACGTTAAGGAAGGGTTCCTTAACGAGGGGGGATTCGGCGGTTAATCCCCACGCCGTTAACGGTTAGACTGGTGAGTTTCCAGTGGCAGAGGTGGATTCCTCTGAGGCGACTCCAGTGGTAGGGGTAGATACCCCTGTGGTTAAGCGCGAGGCGCTTCCAAGCAAAGAGACCCGTATTTTGTCTCTTTCGCACGTCGGAAATGATTCCGAACACGCCGTTATAAGCGAGACAGGCGAGTCGCCATTGGCAGAGGTGGATTCCTCTGAGGCGACTCCAGTGGGAGGGGTAGAGACCCCTGTGGTTAAGCGCGAGGCGCTTCTAAGCAAAGAGACCCGTAGTTCGTCTCTTTAGCACGTCTGAAATGACTCCGACTACGCCGTTGTAGGTGATACCGGCGAGTCAACGGTGGTAGAGGTAGAGACCTCTGTGGATAGGCCCGATGCGCTTCCAATAGATGGGGCAATTGACTCCCCCCATCTGGGTCCCGGGATGAGTCCTGAGGCCAGTAGTAAGTAGTCTTATAGGATGCTGAATAGTGTGACAGGTGTTGTCACAGAAGGCGTAAGCCTGGAACGGTTGCCTAGGGTAGGCGAACTGTTGTCGTTGGAGGAGATGTCCTTCAACGAGCTTGAGACTGCTTTGAAAGCAGATGAAATCGATGAGGTCGTCGTGTTGAGTCCAGAAGAGGAGTTGAACTCCTCATCCACGATGGACGAGTCAGTTTTGGTGCAAACCAAACAGGCATTGGATGCCCAACCGGTCTCAAGATCCTCGTGGATCCTGAGGACCCTTCCATTCCTTATTAAAGGAATTTGGAGATGTCATTAGTGACAACGCGCCGATGGGGTTACCACAGGATCGGGGAGAACGACATGAATTGATTTGGTTCCTGGAACCAAATACTGCGTCACTAGGCAGTGGGCTCTCCCCAAGGAACAATGCGACGTAATCGACGCATTCTTCAAGGGGAAAGAAGAGGCAGGGATGGTACGGGAGAGCAAGTCTCCCCACTCATCTCCCACTTTTTGTGTTCGTAAACCAAACGGAAAGTGGCGCATTGTGCATGCGTTCAACAACCTGAATGCAGCTACTGTACCCATGCACACTCCGATTCCTCGGAAGGATGTCCTCCAAAACAATATGGTGGGATGTACTGTGTACAGTGCCTTAGATCTGGTGGACGGGTATTATCAGGTGCTCATGCGAGCATCCGATATTCCTCTTTGGGCGGTCAGCACGCCTAGTGGCATGCTGTGGGAGTGGCTTGTTATGCCACAAGGGCTTTCAAATGCACCAGCGACTTTCAATCGCTTGGTGACTCAACTCTTCCGCCCTCATAGAAAGTACACTCAGACGTACTTCGACGATATATTCGTTCATAGTCGTGCGGAAGGCGACTCGTCTGATGTTCAGACGCACCTGATACACCTTCGAGCTGTGATCGAATGTATGCGGGAGCATAAGTTATATGCGAACGCATCCAAATGTATATTTGGTGCTGATGAAATTTCTTTCCTCGGATGCTTCATCGGTAAGGATGGAGTGCGGGCGCATCCCGCGAAGGTGAAAGCCATTGTGGAGTGGCCTTCGCCTGTAATCTTAGAGATTTACGGAAGTGGCTTGGATTAGCCAACTATCTCCACAAGTACAGCGATAACTACGCTGAAATGGCGAAGCCATTGACGGACCTTCTTAAGAAGGATCTTGATTGGTGTTGGGAAACTGAACACCAAAACGCTTTTGAAGCGGTTAAGGGGAGCTTGTTAAAAGCTCCCGTTCTTTCTCTCCAGATTCTGGGAAACCTTTTAGTGTCGTCTGCGACGCCTCCGATTTCGCAATCAGATGTGCTTTGTTACAAGCAGAAGACGCGGGACGGGAACGTGTGATTGCGTTTGAGTCGAGGCAGCTTAAAGCTGCAGAACGGAATTATCCCGTTCGTGATAAGGAGTTACTTGCTATGAAGTATGCCCTTGTCAAATTTAGGGTTCCCCTACTCGGCTCAAAGCCGTTTGTGGTTTATACTGACCACGCGTCCTTACGGACAGCGACCAAGTCGCCTCATCTCTCGCAACGGATGGCCCGTTGGCTCTCCTTCTTTGCGGAGTACAACTTTGAGGTTAAGTATAAACCTGGCAAGTAAAACGTGCTTGCAGACGCGTTGTCGCGTCGTCCCGATTACGAGCTCGCTCACGCGACATTCGTCACCACTTCTGTGGTGGATCTCATACTCCAGGCGTATGAGAAAGATCCACCGGGTACGGCGCTTATTATCCCGTTAGGTGAAAAGGGTCTTGGCTCCTCTGAGACTACCCTGTCAAGTCGAGCTAGAGCTCGTTTACACCGTTACAGGTACTGTGACGGTCTGCTATTTTATAGCACGAGCGCGTAGGACACTCCGCGGGTGGTAGTTCCTCATGATGAGGAACTGGAATATAAAGTCCTCTTTGAGGCACATGACTCCCCTATCGGGGGTCATTTAGGCCGGGTTAATACCTACAGCGCTTTAAGCGCCCTGTAAAATGGTGGCCCAACATGTATAAGTGGGTCGGTGCGTATATACGCACCTGTGAGACGTGTCAGAGGGTTAAACCCTCTGCAAGTTCAGCTGCGCCTTTGGCGAGCTTATCGGTTCCTACGGAGTGTTGGAAATCCATTAGAATGGATTTTATCTTCGGTTTTCCGAAGGATAAGGCCGTGAACACCGGCATATTGGTCTTTGTAGACCGATTGAGCAAGATGGATCACCTGGCGGCGGTGCCAGAGTCCATAGATAGACAAGGAAAAGAGAAAGTGTTCCTAGACCGTGTCTTTCGACAGCATGGTCTACCCGATTCTGTTGTGTCGGATCGGGACCCCCGTTTTACGGGACAATTCTGGGGAGCGTTGTTTAAGGTGCTACGCACCAAGCTCCTCATGTCCACTGCGGATCATCCGCAGACGGACGGTCAGGCGGAACGCGTTAATCGAGTTGTGGAGGATATTCTCCGGTGTTTATGTCCGGATTCTCCAAAGGATTGGAGTGAGATGCTTCCGATGGTCGAAATTACTATAATTTGGTCCAAGCATCTACGGGGTTTACCCCGTTTTTACGTGAACGGATTAGTGAATCCGAGGGTTCCGTTGACGCCACGCGTGTGTGGCCCAGGGCTTGAGAGGGTAGGTTCCCCGATGTCAGCCCTGTATCTGTTCGAAAGCACATCGATAATTTTTTATCGACGCGCCTTAGTGTCTTACGACTTGTCTGCGATGCCATGGCAAAAAGCCAAGACAAGCAGAAGGAGCAAGCTGACCGCAAGGGGCGGCGTAACGAAAAAGTGTACAAAGTAGGATAAAGTGTTTTATTAAACGCTAAAAATCTTCCTACACATGCAGTTTCCAACGTGTTGAGGAAAAACTTCGCCCCAGGTTGTGGGGCCTTTCAAGGTGCTAGCCAGAAAGGGCTTGGCGTACACCTTGGACATCCCGAAGGTGAAGCGTACGCATCCTACCTTTTATGTCGGTATGCTTAAGCCATACCAGGACCCGGAGGCGGGGCCCCTCCTGGAGGAGGGTGGAAAGGCGGATAGTCGTAAGGCACCGCAGGGCGAAGTATGCCCGAAAGGGCTAAAATGCGACCACGAATCTCCGCAGCGGTCGTCTCGAGAGAGGCAAGCCGCCTCTCGAAGCAATCAGTAGCATCCCGCTCATCGCGGATCCCCTCGTGGAGATCATGGATGCGAAGGCTGTGTCGATCACAGCGCTCGCGAATCTCACGTCGCAATTGCGTGACCTCCTCCTCCAATGCTCGGTGCGGAGAGTACTCCACACTTTCATGTGGAAATGGCTGATGGCACGACGCCATCATCGGAGTCAAACCCAGTATCTGGTGAAGTGTAAGGGTTATCAACACTCACAGAGTTAGTGGGAGTTCGAGACTCCCTACGGCGGGATTGCCGCGACGTCGTTGACGCTTTTGAGCGGGAGAATCCCGCTGTAGGACAACGACCAGAGGGGCATGAGAAGCCCCTTCACTCCCAATTAGTGGGAGTTCGCCGGAGGCAGATGTGTCGATCACACTGTCTTCGGCCACCATGGTGGAGACAGGGGCGCTGGCGTAGCGCGTGCGATACGGAGCACGTAGTTGCTCCATCGCTTTGGCTTTGGCAAATGTCAGGCACAACACCCTCTCCACCCAAATGTCTCGACGGGAATAGCTGTCATGCAGCTCATCGAAGCTGGGGAGAAGCTTCTCCCCTTCCGCCCAAGCGCGGAACTTCTTCTCTGC